>JAFBJT010106049.1:18171-20671 GCA_016785325.1 Chascanopsetta lugubris | reverse complement strand
TTGTTGTACAGAAAGAAAAGCAGAGTGTCTGTAATAATCTTTGTCCACGAGAACAGGCGTGAAAATGAAAGACTCATGACTCCGCCGCAAACGTAACGGAATTATCTTCGCCGCATTTTTAGTCGAGGTGAACTTTTGACCTAGATTCCATTGTCTTTCGTTTCGACATCATGGAGCTGTCGCAGAAACGACTGTCCCCCGCTCACACCGGTTCAAACAGCCCGCTCACTCCCGTGTCTTGAGAATGTGCTGAATCGGCGTTTACAGGCAGGGTCACATGACTCTGCATTCCACCTGGACTTTGATCAGCAAGTGCGAGCTAGTTTTCTCTACAACATCCGTTTTTTTTTTGTGCCTTCGCCCAGATCACTTCCTGTGCGACGTAGTCCACTTCCTGTTGTTAGTACATATTTATTTAAAACTCGGGACGGTGTTTAAGACTTTATTATTATTTCATTCTCCATCCGGATGCAACGCTGGCGATGAAGTGGTTGACGCGACGTTGGGTTTGAAAGAGCCAACGACTGTAAGTACAAGACACGGACATGGGTGCAGTACCGCTGTTTGGCCACTACATCCTGTTGCGCTCCACAGCTACACTCTGACTCTGTCTTACGATAGATTCAAGCTCTGTTAGCATCACTGACGTCAATCAAGATGGACGACAGCGCAACTCAAGTGACAACAACGCATCTGCTTTTGGAGCGCAGCCTCAAGTGGCCACCCGGTGAACTGCAGGTTTTTCCACTTTCCAATCAGCCTCCACCGCCAGCCGCGGAGGCTGCCGCTCAAATCCATAAGTGACACAACAACATGCTATCTGAGAATGTTTGCTAGCTTTAATCAGAGGTCAACCGCGTTCGGCAACATCTGTTACAGAGCAACTGCTTCTGTTTACGTCCCGATTCAACCCCTCGTCAAAAACACTCACAATCACTGTGACGGACTGATTTCTACCTCAGACTTGATTTCATTTTATATCCATGCACACGAGTTCAAATCCTACAACTTTCTTCGTAACTCACTCTTCGTCTTTCCGAATGTTAATGTCCTCACTTTACTTTGTCTGGACACACGACTTCAAAAACCCCAGTGAGACGTCGACATGGACCAATGAATGGATGTTTGTCTTCTTCCCCCCCTTATGTTTTCAAACTGCAGCCCTGCACCCCACCGTCCTCCTGCCCCACAGCTAAACTGAGTGTGTGTGTGTGTGTGTGTGTGTGTGGTGGGCTGTTCCCAGACTGCGTGGCATTCTTGAAATACATGTTAGCTCACTGCTGTACACACTCAAACACAATCATACACACAATCACACACAATCATAAACACAATCATACACACAATCATAAACACAATCATAAACACAATCATACACACAATCATAAACACAATCATAAACACAATCATAAACACAATCATAAACACAATCATACACACAATCATAAAGAAGCAATCTACCACAGGTCAGCACTCACAAACGGTGGTGCAGTGGTTTAATGGGCAGCACGTGGCTCAGATGGTCAGTGGTTCGAGTCCCCAGCTTCTGACCCAGAAACAGAAGAACTCCTCCTGTGAAGTTTTCATCTGTCCGTCAGTTGCTGCTTCATTTTCACATTTAACCCTCCCTTCACCCTCACCTCACCCTCACTCTTACCCTCACCCTACCCTAACCCTCACCTCACCCTCACCTCACCCTACCCTCACCCTCACCCTCACCCTAACCCTCACCCTACCCTAACCCTCACCTCACCCTCACCCTACCCTCACCTCACCCTCACCCTAACCCTAACCCTCACCCTACCCTCACCTCACCTCACCCTACCCTCACCTCACCCTCACCTCACCCTCAACTCACCCTAACCCTCACCTCAGCATGTGAACACGTCAACACGTCAACATGTGAACAGTTGTGAGGAAACAGATTGTAAACAAACATGGCCGACGTGACGTCCCCTGGTGTCTGGTTGTTGAAGCTGTGACTCACAGATGAGATCTGATCTCTTTACCTCCGGATCGTCCACAGGGGGCGCTGGATCCAATCCCAGCTGGAGTTGGGTGAGAGACAGGGTTTCACCGGGAGAGGTCGCCAGAGTCCACACAGAGAGCAACAGCCAATCACAGTCAGAGTCCGTGGCAGGAAGTGGAGGTAAGACGTGGAGGGGGCGTGGCCTCCGGACAGTCTGACCCCTATTGAACCAGGAACCGGCTTCCTGTGGAAACCAACATGGCGCCTGAAATCAAAACAAAGCTGGTGTCTGAGATGAATGAACATGACTTTGTTCTTTGTGTTCTTGTTGCCGGGGTAACAGGGTCCTCTCCCGTGGTAGGCCACGCCCCCACGGGGCCCGACGACCTGGGCTCCATGGCTCCATTCATTCATTGAGAAAACACACCTGGCCTAATAACGCTAATGACTCCGCAGCTAACGGGCTAATAATGAGGGAAAAACCCCACTCAGTCCACTCGCCCTTTAATTAGAGACGACCCCGTCCACTGG
>JAFBJT010106049.1:0-12936 GCA_016785325.1 Chascanopsetta lugubris | reverse complement strand
GAACCTGAGGTGAACCTGAGAGGAACCTGAGGTGAACCTGAGGTGAACCTGAGGTAATCCTGAGGTGAACCTGAGAGGAACCTGAGGTGAACCTGAGGTGAACCTGAGAGGAACCTGAGAGGAACCTGAGGTGAACCTGAGAGGAACCTGAGGTGAACCTAAGGTGAACCTGAGGGGAACCTGAGGTGAACCTGAGGTGAACCTGAGAGGAACCTGAGGTGAACCTGAGAGGAACCTGAGAGGAACCTGAGGTGAACCTGAGAGGAACCTGAGAGGAACCTGAGGTGAACCTGAGGTGAACCTGAGAGGAACCTGAGGTGAACCTAAGGTGAACTTGAGGTGAACCTGAGGTGAACCTAAGGTGAACTTGAGGTGAACCTGAGGTGAACCTGAGGTGAACCTGAGAGGAACCTGAGAGGAACCTGAGAGGAGCCTGAGGTGAACCTGAGGTGAACCTGAGAGGAACCTGAGAGGAACCTGAGAGGAGCCTGAGGTGAACCTGAGGTGAACCTGAGAGGAACCTGAGGTGAACCTGAGGTGAACCTGAGAGGAACCTGAGGTGAACCTGAGGTGAACCTGAGAGGAACCTGAGAGGAGCCTGAGGTGAACCTGAGGTGAACCTGAGGTGAACCTGAGAGGAACCTGAGGTGAACCTGAGAGGAACCTGAGAGGAACCTGAGAGGAACCTGAGGTGAACCTGAGATGTCTTCTCGGCATTTTGTTCTTTTGTTATGCTTTACAGTAAAGTGGTGGAGTTGCCGCGGCGCCGAGTCAATCCCCCGCCCATCGATAGGATTGGCATGGGTCGTCTACCGAACAGCAGAGGGTAGGCCACACCCACACTTCCTAACAGCCCGCCCACTCACTAAAGCTCCGCCCCTGGACAGGTAGTCTTTCTGTCACATCACTCACAGTAAAAATGACTGAGCGGCGTCTGTGATGAAAACACTGAACTGGCCCTTTAACTTCTCTCTGCAGACTCACCTCGATGCATGACACAGCCAATCACCGACTGCCAGTCACTGACTGGGACACGCCCACCACCCATCTATCATTCACCAACCAAACCCCACCCACTCTCCTCAGTGATGCCTTCAGGTGAATTAATCTGAGCTGCAGGAAACGTCCAGATCAAAGGAAAGTTCTGACTTTGAAGATTAAACAGATTCGTTCATGTTCATGACGACTGCAGCAAAAAGTCTGAATACAAACCAAAGCGTTTGAAGATCACGTGAGTCACCTGAACGCATCACCACCACTTCACCTGGTTCTCACCGGGTTCTCTCCGGGTTCCCTCCTGGTTCTCTCCTGGTTCTCCTGCTGACCAGGACACCGAGACGTGGGCCTGAGCCTGAAACCAGAACCCAGGAGGAGCCGGATGTTTCCGCCGCTTGGCGCCGCGTCGTCCTGCGAACACGCCACAGAGCGAGCGTCAGAGAAAACTGATGACGGCAACCACACCGACCTTTACGTGACCTGACCTCGTTGTTAAGGAAGTGATGTCACGTAGCTCCGCCCATGTAGAACTCTCCAGCCCCTCAGCTCGGACGAAGGTTCCACATGAGACGACGGGAGAATGAAGACCTGGAAAAAGGTTTGGATTCAAACGTCAAAGAAAAAGATTTTTTTCTGTCTTTTTGTTCCGCTCGATGTCACATGACCCACAGAGGTCGCAGCGATGCCATTGGACCACAGCGCTTTTCTTTGTTGTTTTCTGATCCTGGTTTTCAGACCCCGCCCTGATCCTCAGTCTGACCATCCGACTGAAAATGATCCGGAGCCTGAACCTGGAAACATTTTGTACAAACAAACATCGTTTCTCTCAGACAGAATGTTCCTTTACTAACAGACGTCAGCTCCTGATCTTCCTGTTCGTCCTCGGCTTCAAAAACTGCTGAGTCGGGTTTTGCCGACACCACAGCTGCGAGCGCTGAGTTGGAGGCGGCGCCACACGGTGGTGGTGCAGTGGAAGATGTTTTCTCTGTTCACTGAGTGGGTTTTTTTAATGCTTCTAATTCACATTTTATTTTTCTTGATTAAAAACAAATTCTCACTGATCTGAAAGTGTTTGATCTTTTCTGACCAATGACTTCAAAAAGAAAGTCATTGATTTACGGACGAAACGATGAGTTCAAGACATTGGTGATAAAGTGGCGCTCCTCAGAAGAGCGAGTGTTTACAGAGCAGTGGGCGTGGCCCTGGGTTTGTGTTGGACTCGGAGACTCGAGGTCTGATGTTTGATTTGAAAACATCTGGAGGAAATAAAGCTGCCGTGAGTTTGTTGAGTTTATTAAGAAAAGTTTCACGGGATACAGACGGAGGCGATTCACACAGAGTTCGTCCAAACACTGTTTACATCTGTACAGCTGCTACGGCAGCAGAGGGGGCTCACAACGCTCGCTCCACAAAGCCCACATAAAAAACACCATCACGTTCAAAACAACAAAAACATCAGAGGAGTTTGATCGTAAATGAAAACTCGAAATCATCCTTGTGTCGGCGACTTTGGTTCCGAGCTTAAACTAATGCACCGCTCACCTTTGTTAGCAAATGTAGCTAAATGCTAACATCACCAATAAGACTGAAGAGGTTTGCGCTGAAGCTCGCAGACTGAGCTCAGAGCGCTTCTCGAGGAAGCCTGATTGATGATGGTGGACTCCACAGAAACAGAGCCACACTCGGTTCCTCCCACGGACAGTAGAACCTTTCTTTGTTCCAGAGGAGAGTGAGAGGCCACTGAACCTTCAACAGAACATCATCAGGCGCCGACTGCAGCTTCAAGCGACAGCACAGGTCACGGCTCACGTTGTTCTGGTGCTGATGCGCAAACGCAGACGAAGGTTTGGAGACTGAGTTCACGTCTTTGAGCGCTAACAAGGATCATTTTGAATTCTTTGTAAACCAAAATAAACACAGCTGAGTCGGAGTGACATCAGCTGATGCACTTTGACCTCAGCCCTGGAGCAAAGCAGGGCTGAACCTGAGGGGGGGCGGGGGACGGGGGGTCATTCATGAACAAAAACATTGAGAAAAAACTAAAGTGAATAAATCCTATGGAGGTCAAATCAGAGCGGCATCCTGTTTCCTTCCACACTGATTTTAACAGCGTGACCCGTCTTGGTCAGGCGGCGGATGTCAGCAAACCTACGCATTTGTTTGTCCACGCGGGACAAACCCTTCTTCATGGGACCCTGCAGGAGACAGAGACACGAGCGTCATCAAACATGTCCGCTGGAGACATGGACGTCTGTGGCGGCTTCTAATGGAAACACCAGGGGTCCGGTCCACACACACACCGACACCTGTCCTCTGAAGATCAGAGATGTCCTCCACAAAGCCCAAGGGAAAGGGACAGTACATGAGCTGGCGCGACTTGTCTGTTACTTCCTGTGTGGGTTTCAGAGTAAAAGCTCACATTTCTTGTTGCCAGAATTCATTTTTGGTTTCATCAGGTGTTGGAAAGTCTGATTATGAATATTGGAGTACGTTTCATTCCCACACTAAAGTAACACACAATCCATTTCCAGGTTTTAGTTCTTCCACCACTTGTCGTTATCAGAGAACCTCCTGCAGATATTTCACAATAAGAGCAAAATGAAGGTAAAACTCCACCTGCACTTAGTGAAAGGCTTCTATTGTGAAGATGTGCAGGGAGTGCTGAGGTGCAGTGACCCGTCCAGTCAATTAGAACTGAAGGATTGATCAAATGATTGACAGGTGATTCATCTGCAGCTTCTCTCATGACGGTTTGTTGGTTTCATCCTCTCGCTGGTGAACTTCCGCCGCCGGCGCCACGTTCTCCGTGTTTCCACAGACTTTTCTTTCTTCACCACGAGAGGAATGAAGCCGCAGAATCGTTTCCGCTCGGGCGCCGTGTTAGCTCGCCGTGTTAGCCTGAGGCTACACATGACAGGCGGAGCCTGGTGAGCGCGTGTTAGTGAGGTCACAGGTGAGTCAGAGGTCAGAGGTCACAGACCCTCCACCACTCAAAGTGACTGTGAGGACGCCACTCACATCCAGACCATCATTGCACACGTCATGCAGAAGGACTTACTGCCCCCTGCTGGTCGACTGCAGGAACTACAGGGGCATTCTGTTGCCCTCTATGCTGATCTTGACCGCCCCCTGTGGCCGGCGCATTTTCCTCTCCTCGGCAAAACGGCGTTTGTGCTTCTCCAGCAGACTGAGGCCTTTTTTAAAGTTCTACAGACGAGCGAGCAGAGCTCATCTCACAACATTCACCGATTTCTCTTTTTGATACAAAACATCAGCATTTTTTCACAAGGGGATAAAAATGTACATGTAAATAAATATACTGACACATTCTACAAATCAAAGACATTGAATTATAAGCCGTTTAAGAACTGGGTTCATTCATCTCTACATTTTAAACTAGTTTAATGATCAGTTCTTCTGCAACTCAACCAAAATATCTTCACTATATTAAATATTACAAAGTGGCAACAAATGTAAAAAGGATATAAGAACATTACATTTTAACAGGTTGTTTCATATGTTATCTAAAAATAATAGTCATATTTTCATTTGGAATCCACTTTTACTCAAAGACCGTCCTCCTTTGAACATTTAGTGTTGGCTCATCCATGATGAGTTTCAGGTATAAGCCCCGCCCCCATGTACTCACCCGGCTGGAGTCGCCCTCCACGTTCCATTTGGGTCGAACCACATAGTCCTTGTTGGACGGCATCGGGACCCGAGCCCGGGCACAGAACCCAGGGTCACCGGGTCGCAGGGCTCTGAGGAGGGTTTCAGTCGTTATCACAACAACAACAACAACAACAAGATCAGAAAGATCAAAGGAATCTTGTGTTTTACTGTAACGAGGACGAACGAGAAACATGTGACTTACTTCTCCTCTCCGGTCAGCTGCTTCTCCAGGTCTCTGCGAGGCGTCTGACCCCCGGAGCTGCAGAGACAGACAGGGTCTTTGGTTGATATGGGGAGGGTTCACGGTTACCATGGAAACGGGCCGCTCACAAATCTCACGTTGCACCAGGTGTAATCAGGAGCGAGCAGAGTCCTCATGCTGGTTTTAGTTTTCTCCCCCTCAGATCAGTTAGTCTGAAACCTGAGCAGGTGGAGCACTCACCTTCGTCTCCACCAATCAGAGAGCACTTCCTGAACAAACACAGCAGCTGGTGTTGTGGTGTTAGACTCAGCTCAGACAGAGTCAGTCAGATGCATCACAGTGACACCATGCAATCATGTGACTGAACCTGGTGGGTGGAGAGAAGACGTCAGGCTCCTCCTCCCTCTCCACCTTCTGAGGCTGACTGGGGGGGGGGGCGAGATGGAGGGATGAGCATGAACGACAGAGGAAAGAAAGACAACGACAGGAGGGAGTGAAGGGAAGAAGAAGAAGAACCACACGTGACGATGAGGACACGGATGATGAAACGTCAGGCGTGATCCAAAGAGGAGGAGGCGTGGTCAAAACACGACACAATGTTTGTGCGCTTCCTGTCTGACTTTACAAACAAAAGCAATGTAACGTGTGTGTAGCGTGTGTGCAGCGTGTTTAACATGTGTGTAGCGTGTGTGTAACGTGTGTGTAGCGCGTGTGTAGCATGTGTGCAGCGTGTTTAACATATGTGTATCGTGTGTGTAACGTGTGTGTAGCGTGTGTGTAACGTGTGTGTAGCGTGTGTGTAGCGTGTGTGTAGCATGTGTGCAGCGTGTTTAACGTGTGTGTAGCGCGTGTGTAACGTGTGTGTAGCGTGTGTGTAGCGCGTGTGTAGCATGTGTGCAGCGTGTTTAACGTGTGTGTAGCGCGTGTGTAGCATGTGTGCAGCGTGTTTAACATGTGTGTAACGTGTGTGTAGCGTGTGTGTAGCATGTGTGCAGCGTGTTTAACATGTGTGTAACGTGTGTGTAGCGCGTGTGTAGCATGTGTGCAGCGTGTTTAACATGTGTGTAGCGTGTGTGTAGCGTGTGTGTAGCATGTGTGCAGCGTGTTTAACATGTGTGTAGCGTGTGTGTAGCGTGTGTGTAGCGTGTGTGTAGCGTGTTTAACGTGTGTGTAGCGTGTGTTTACCTCAGCCGTCGTCTCTGAGGCATCTGCTGGTCCAGGTCTCTCTGCTGCCGCTCCTCTCTGGTCATTCCCTTGTAGTTGGACGTCAAACCGAAGATGGGCCGCGACCACTCGTCTGGACACACACACACGAGACACACGCATCAGAACGTGGTCAAAGTACCTGATCGTCTGGCCTCTTCTTCCGTGTCACACGGTGGTGAGACTGCGCTCCTCTGACAGGTGAGGGCGGCTGCGTTCTTACTGATGAGTTTGAGAGCCAGGTCTTTGTTGCATCGAGACTCTTTGGGATGTTTGTACAGGAACATGACGGCTCGGCCGATGCCGCTGTGCTTCAGAGTCTCCTGACTGACGTTGGGCAGCTGCAGACGAGACCGATGGTTAACGACCCAAAGCGGCTCGGTGTTTACCTGCGGCCGGACGAGCGGCGACCTCACCTCCTGCAGGATCTTCAGCAGCTCCTCCCTGATCCTCAGAGCAGGCAGCGACTTGTCCGGAAGAGGACTGATCCACTCTTTAATGGCCGACATCACCCCGCTGTCGATGAACGTCTCCTTCAGGTCCTGTCTGAGGGGGAAACACCACAGGTGAGCCGGCCTCCATCTTTGAAGCAGGCGCGTGGACCAAGATGTGAGGGCCTCTTACTTCTTCAGGTGCATGACCACCTGCGGCAGCAGCGTCAGTTTCTTCAGAGCCGGTTTCTTTTGACTGTTCAAGGTTCGATCCTCCTGCGGACAGAACGCACACGTCAGGACCAGAAACCGCAGCCACGCTCAGAGCCACAGCGCTTTTATTTTGAAAAGGCCAACCTCTGCTGCCTCGTTCATCTTGGTGATCATGGCACTGACCACGTCATCGGCGTCGCTGATGAACGTTCCTCCGTCACGATGTCTTCGCTTCTTACTGTTCATCGAGGCTGACGGGGGGGGGGGGCGAGATGGAGGGATGAGCATGAACGACAGAGGAAAGAAAGACAACGACAGGAGGGAGTGAAGGGAAGAAGAAGAAGAACCACACGTGACGATGAGGACACGGATGATGAAACGTCAGGCGTGATCCAAAGAGGAGGAGGCGTGGTCAAAACACAACACAATGTTTGTGCGCTTCCTGTCTGACTTTACAAACAAAAGCAATGTAACGTGTGTGTAGCGTGTGTGCAGCGTGTTTAACATGTGTGTAGCGTGTGTGTAACGTGTGTGTAGCGCGTGTGTAGCATGTGTGCAGCGTGTTTAACATATGTGTAACGTGTGTGTAACGTGTGTGTAGCGTGTGTGTAGCGTGTGTGTAGCGTGTGTGTAGCATGTGTGCAGCGTGTTTAACGTGTGTGTAGCGTGTGTGTAGCGTGTTTAAAGTGTGTGTAGCGTGTGTGTAGCATGTGTGTAGCGTGTGTGTAGCGTGTGTGTAGCGTGTTTAACGTGTGTGTAGCGTGTTTAACATGTGTGTAGCGTGTTTAACATGTGTGTAGCGTGTGTGTAGCATGTGTGTAGCGTGTGTGTAGCGTGTGTTTACCTCAGCCGTCGTCTCTGAGGCATCTGCTGGTCCAGGTCTCTCTGCTGCCGCTCCTCTCTGGTCATTCCCTTGTAGTTGGACGTCAAACCGAAGATGGGCCGCGACCACTCGTCTGGACACACACACACGAGACACACGCATCAGAACGTGGTCAAAGTACCTGATCGTCTGGCCTCTTCTTCCGTGTCACAGGGTGGTGAGACTGCGCTCCTCTGACAGGTGAGGGCGGCTGCGTTCTTACTGATGAGTTTGAGAGCCAGGTCTTTGTTGCATCGAGACTCTTTGGGATGTTTGTACAGGAACATGACGGCTCGGCCGATGCCGCTGTGCTTCAGAGTCTCCTGACTGACGTTGGGCAGCTGCAGACGAGACCGACGGTTAACGACCCAAAGCGGCTCGGTGTTTACCTGCGGCCGGACGAGCGGCGACCTCACCTCCTGCAGGATCTTCAGCAGCTCCTCCCTGATCCTCAGAGCAGGCAGCGACTTGTCCGGAAGAGGACTGATCCACTCTTTAATGGCCGACATCACCCCGCTGTCGATGAACGTCTCCTTCAGGTCCTGTCTGAGGGGGAAACACCACAGGTGAGCCGGCCTCCATCTTTGAAGCAGGCGTGTGGACCAAGATGTGAGGGCCTCTTACTTCTTCAGGTGCATGACCACCTGCGGCAGCAGCGTCAGTTTCTTCAGAGCCGGTTTCTTTTGACTGTTCAAGGTTCGATCCTCCTGCGGACAGAACGCACACGTCAGGACCAGAAACCGCAGCCACGCTCAGAGCCACAGCGCTTTTATTTTGAAAAGGCCAACCTCTGCTGCCTCGTTCATCTTGGTGATCATGGCGCTGACCACGTCATCGGCGTCGCTGATGAACGTTCCTCCGTCACGATGTCTTCGCTTCTTACTGTTCATGGCTTTTCTCCGAGCGAGCATGATGTCGAAGTCTGACATCATGCTGGTGCTGCGCACGCGCACACACACACACACACACACACACGCACACACACACACACACATTGAATTACATTTGAAATCTAAAGAGAGAGTTAAAGGTGAAGGTCAGCTTTGAAGGTTAAAGGGTCAGTCCGTACTCATGGCCGCTGCGGTCGACTCCCTCATCAGAGTCTGACTCCTCCTCTTCCTGCTGCTGCTGCGTCTCTTTGCTCTTCTCTCCCTCCAGATCCTCCTGGTTGAAGCCCTGGAATCACAAACACACACGTCTGTGTGAGCGAGCGACGTCCGGCCGACTGCACCACACTTGGCCGCCACAGGTGTCACTGTAAACACCCACGAGTTCCCTCAGGATGCGACCGAGCTTCACTCACCGTGAACTCCTCCTCCTCCTCATCTCCAGACTCGCCGAAGATGTCTGCGATCATTTTCCTGAAGAGAACACAGAGGTCAAAGGTCACACCAGCATGACTGCGACCGTTCACACCCGTCTGTTCCTGCACTCACTCTTCTTCGTCTCCGGAGTCGCTGTCGCTGCCAAACAGCGCCTTCTCGTCCTTCTTCCCCCCCGTGACCTTTGACCCCTCGTCCTCGCTGCCGCTGTCGGAGCCCAGCTCCCTCAGTTTGGCCGCCAGGTTCTTATCGGGTCCTCCGAACGCCGCGTCACTGTCCGAGTTTTCATCCTCGTCATCTGACACGGCACGACTCCTCTTCACTGCTGAGCAGCAGGAGAAAAACATGACACCATGTGGCCGATAGTATGTAGACGGTCGATGACATCACAGGTCATGTGATCATTGACTTCTATTTTTTTATGATCTTGAAGAATTGATCTCACCTGGTTTCTCCTCTTTATCTTCATCCTCACTGTCTGACAGGATGGCCTTCTTCCTCTTTACTGCACACACACACACACACACACACACACGCGTAAAGCTTCCCCTGTTGCTATGGTTACCCAGTTCACTTTGATTGTGTTTTAGAGTGAACAAACACAAAACAGACGTTTATAAACACTGACGCAGACGCCACCGTTCTCTTCCTGACCACAGCTGTTTCTGAGTCAAAAGATTCTCTGTTACTAAGCAACCAACTGCAGAAACTAGTACTTCCTGTTTACATCACATGACCTAAGCAATGAAACCTTTTCATTCGCTGATGTGCTCCTCCAACACCCATGTGGGCGGGGCATGACTGAATTTGAGGTCAGTACCTGGTTTGTCATCGTCGCTGTCGTCTCTCTGCTCCGCTTCCTGTTGCTCTCTGTCACTTCCTGCTTCGGTCTTCCTCTTCGCTCCTCCCTCCTCGTCTTCATCCTCGCTATCCGAATGCATCACAGATTTCCACTTCCCTCCTCCCCCTTCCTCTTCCTCCTGCTGTTTCCCTCCCTGCCCCTCCCCCCCCTCCTCCTCCTCAGAGTCTATCTGTGCCACCTTGTGTCTGGCGGGCGCCTCTGTTTCAGAGTCACTGTCGGCGTTGGAGTGGTTGGGCGCCGCCGGTTTGGCGTCATCATTCTCTGGGTCGCTGTCTACTGCCGCTTTGGGTGGCTCCTCCCCCTCCTCCATGTCCGAGCTGCTCCCTCTTCGTTTGGGGGGAGAGGACCCCTCCCCCTCCTCGTTATCTGACGCTCCGCGTTTGACCGGCGATGAATCCTCGCGGTCCGATCCGCTCATCCTGCGTTTGACCGGGGAGTCGTCATCGCTGTCGGCGGGAGGAGGAGCCTCCGCCTCCGAGTCGCTCTTAACGTCGTCATCGCGGCGTCTGGGGGCGTCGCCGTCAGAGTCGCTGTCTGCGCCTCTGCGTCCCTCATTGTCGGAGCCACTGGCTGCGCCGCTGGCATCCACGGCGAGAGGCGTGTCCTCATCGTTGCTGCCCTCGTCCTGTTGAGACAAACACAGTCGGGACTCGTCTGCTGCCGCCACACAAACATCAAGCCACAACTTCCTGTACGCAACGAAAGACTCAGACTTATTCTGGGATGTAAACAAAGAGTCAGTCTGACCTCTGACCCGTGTCCGTCGCTCCTCATGTCCTCGCCGTCTGATGCCGGGTGTTCGTCTTGGACTGGAGTTCCACCGCCGTCGTCTGTCGAACAAACAGCTGATCAGACACACACACACACACACACACACACACACAGATTTCTCTCCATGACAGTAACATGTGTATATTACGGTTTAAAGTCTGATGTGTAGAATGTTTCAAATGTATCTTCGGGTATAATGTGTATTACAGTCTCTTTAGAAAACTTTAGTTTAAACCGACAGGTTTTAGAGTTAATATAAATAAACACGTGACGTCATTAAACAGCTCATTTAAGCGCAGTGGATAAAAACCGTGTCACGTGGTTCTTGTTTTGGTAGCTGTGCTGATTTCCACCAAAGAAACGTCGGTCATCAATAATCGGTTCATTTAAAACACGGAACATCCCTGCTAACAACATTAGCATCTTTGTTAGCACCATTAGCTCAAAACAACAACAAGCTAGCGATGCTAACTCAGCAGCTAGCATTCATTTGGTTGAAGTTTCATGTGAATTCAGTCTCTGATACGAGGAGGAAACGGGAGGTTGTTGTTGTTTTGTGGTTTGATGAAAACACGAAGCTCTGACAGTTTGTGTTTGGATTTTACCGGAGCGGCTCCCGGACATGAACTCTTCGTCTTCCCCGTCCATCCTCACCTACAAGCGGCTTCACTCTCTGGTTCTGCCCCGAAACAACAACCGGAACAACTGTAACCTTTGACCGCAGAGCGGGAAAACACAGGAATCTGAAGGAAGGACGCGTTTACCGAGCGAACAGCTCCAGCTAGCTACTGCAGCCGGAGAGCCAAGATGGCGGAACTGCGTCATCTCCACACGCGGGCATGATGTAATGACGTCATGCGTTTTTTTCACATCAACTTTATTGTACGGAAGTGTGTCGGCTCCACACAGTTAAATCGTATTCATACGTTTTGTCTTTGAATGATCAGTGATCAGTTATCGATCATTCATTTCAGAAGACAATGTCGTTTATTTTTCTGACTTGAAAATGTAAAAAAATCTAAAACAATATTTTTTAAACTTATTTTAAACTTAATTTAACAGACATTTTAATGTTTCTATTGACTCTTAATTAAGTCTCGTCCATGTCTTTGAATGTAATAATAATACCAATGATATTAACTGGGCGGTAGTGGCTCAGTGGTTAGAGCAGTTGCCCTTGAAAGGTCACTGGTTCGAATCCTCATCAGGCCCTGATACCCTGATACCCTGACTGACCCTGTGCACACTGGTGGAAACACCCCGCGACCCGGATCCCTGGATGGACGGTTCAACATGATGCAATGATAAGAAGAACAAATTGCTGTTGTGACTTTTCTAGAACAATTCACACAAACAAGTTTGTTTTTCTATTATTTTAAACATCCCACAATGTCTTCTTGCCTGAGTACTAACCTCAGTGTGTGTGTGTGTGTGTGTGTGTGTGTGTGTCAGGTTCACTCTGCATGGATCTGCTTTGTCTCGATTATCTGGTTTTGACAAACTCCTCCACTGCTGACCCTCGACCCCTGTGACTTTGAAGTCAACTCATGCCTTTGATGTGAAGTGATAACACAAATGACTTTGATTTACTGCCTTTGAAGTTTGAGACAAAAGATCACAAGCTCTCTCTCCCTGTCTCTCAGAGGCCACACCCTCCTGGTGACATCATCACACACATATTCACACAATTTCTCAGAGGGATTTCCCCCCAGATAATCAATAATCATCAATACTCACCAATGCCAATCAATACTCACCGATACTACTGAATAACTCCACCCCCCACCACGTGCACTCACAGATATAAAGTTCATCCTTTTTTATGAAAGTTCTCCTTTAAAGTGGTGATTGATCCAGTTTGATCAAAGTTTGAACATCGGATGTGAAACGTGCTGACGTGTCTGCTGCCCCCCTGTGGCCTCAATGTGCCACTACATAAACATAAGAACTACACATCTAGTTACACATTAAGAGCACAGGAGGGAAACATACAGGCAGTGTTCCAGGTCGAGATATAAAACATTTATGTACAAGCACTTCCTTTAAGTACCTTCACAATAAAACTCTGATGTAAACACAAGCAACAATACTACAGTAAACGAGTAACAATACTACAGTAAACAAGTAATAATAATACAGTAAACAAGTACAAATACTACAGTAAACAAGTAACAATACTACAGTAAACAAGTAATAATAATACAGTAAACAAGTACAAATACTACAGTAAACGAGTAACAATACTACAGTAAACAAGTAATAATAATACAGTAAACAAGTACAAATACAACAGTAAACGAGTAACAATACTACATTAAACAAGTAACATCACTACAGTAAACAAGTAACAACACTACAGTAAACAAGTAATAATACTACAGTAAACAAGTAACAATACTACA
>JAFBJT010106048.1:5934-26893 GCA_016785325.1 Chascanopsetta lugubris | reverse complement strand
TTGTATTTAGCAACATGTCGAGTTGCAGTAAACTGGAAATATAAACAATGAGTCTGAAAATCTCCGTATAAGACATGAAGTGAACGAATGTCCTCACAAGTATAGAAACACACAGAGGGAAAGGTGTGAAAAGGTGGAGAGACATAGTCTTTGTATCAGTTAATATTGACCACTAGTTAGCAGCAAATGGTCCGATTGTTGTCGGTATGCTCCCATCTCGTGGTTGATATTAAATACTGCATATACATTGCACATGCAGTACCATAGGGCAAACCGCCAGAGGGGGAAAATACCCACTTTTGTGCAAAATCCCCCCAAAAATCTGCCTGCAGTATTTGAAATAGACCACAGGAGGGAGACAAATAACCATGACAGATTGTTGATAGTGTTTGGAAGACAGATAAGATAAATAGATAAAATCCAATTGAATTAGAAAAATTACTGAATAATGGGAATAATTCTAATTATTATTATTATTAGAATAATGACAATAATATTAATAATATATTTAAAGATACAAATTAATTTGTATTTAATATATATTAAAGTATTGGTGGAAACATATGTTTACTGGTATCGTTTGTTGCGCAGCCTTGTCTACGAACATGTTTCTTCATGGTATGAGTTCAGGGGTTTGACAGACAATAACAGAATAGATAATAATAACAAACAAACAGATTGAGGTTTTCAAATTGTATTTACTTGTCTCATTACTCTTTAGTGAAGTTACAGTAGCTCTATCTTCTCAGGTTCCTCCTTCCACTGGTGATTAAGCCTTGAACACACGATGGATACAGCAGTTACCATAAGTAATGAGCCATGAAGACACATCTAATGTGGCAGGGAGAGGTGGAAGAGGGGCTGGGGGGGTTGTGGGGGGGCACACAGACACAAATACTGTCACTGACCAGTCGTCTGCTCATGTAAAGGAAAAACAAACAGAACACTCAAACACACCTGCAGCTAGCTACACATACTGTAGTAGAGCTAAAGGCTGTGATGCTAGGACTGGGCTATGGGTGGGGCTTGTGTGTAAAAGAGGAGAGGGTATGGAGGATTTGTTGGGGGTGGTCCCTTTCCTGACTTCCTTTCGCGACAGGAAGTATCTACTCCTTGGAGTGCATGTGAAGCATTAGGTCAGCGACACGGTGGCTGTAGCCGAACTCATTGTCATACCTTTAAAAAAAAATAGAAAGACAGAGGAATTGTTATTAAAACATCAGTTGAAAGCTTGAAGTCTTGACATGTAGTTAACATGCTGGTAATTCTGACAACTGACCAGGAAATGAGCTTGACAAAGTTGTCGTTGAGGGAGATGCCGGCGCCAGCATCAAAGATGGAGGAGTGGGTGTCGCCGATGAAGTCAGAGGAAACCACCTTGGAAAACGTGAAGGCAACAAAGAGTTCAGATATTCTGGTGAACTACGAGTACGGCCAAGTGATACCAAGGCTTTTGATAAGCTGAATCCTTTTTATTTAGTGAATCAAATGATTTTCATTTGGTCACTGTGATTTGATTGTCCCACCTGGTCCTCGGTGTAACCCAGCACTCCCTTCATCTTCCCATGTGCAGCCTTCTTGACAGCCTCCTTGATAGCAGCGTAAGATGCAGGCTTGGACAAACGGCACGTCAGGTCGACCACGGACACATCTGCCACCGGCACCCTGAACGCCATACCAGTGAGCTTGCTACAGAGAGAGAGAGAGAGAGAGAGAGAGAGAGAGAGAGAGAGAACAGGAAGGGAGTCCCGACCACAATTAGTAACATTGCTAGAGCGAGTCCTACAAAATGGAAGTAAGTAAGCATGCAAACACTTCTGCTTCCCATGCCAGCGTGATGATCATTTCCAAGTTGGCCAGCAAAAAAAGAGACCGTCCTCTGATATTCCAGACGCAAAGGTGATGAAGGAGCAGAAGAACAAATGTGTTTGCTCTCACCCGTTGAGCTCAGGGATGACTTTTCCCACGGCCTTCGCAGCGCCAGTGGAGGCTGGAATGATGTTTTGGTGGGCGCCACGGCCATCACGCCAGGCCTTTGCGCTAGGACCATCCACTGTCTTCTGGGTGGCTGTGTATGCATGGACTGTAGTCTACGGAGGACAGTGTCATTTAAATACACATTCCCCTTGACATCGAATAGTATAAATGAGACAGTCTCCCTGAGCATGCAAGTTGTACGGCATTCATTACAAAATGACTTACCATAAGAGCCTCCTCGATTCCAAAGTTATCATGGATGACTTTAGCCAAGGGGGCCAGGCAGTTGGTGGTGCAGGAGGCATTACTATCAATAGGACAACAGATGATCGTAAGTTTTTTTGAGTGATTCCCCTTTCAATGTACAGGGGACATGGGGGCACGAGACCACTGGTGCCTCACCTGACAACGGTCATGGAGGTATCATAATTTTCGTGGTTGACTCCCATGACGAACATTGGGGCATCGGGTGAGGGGGCAGACACCACGACACGTGCAGCTCCACCCTGGATGTGAGACTGTGATTGGCCAAGACAGCAAATGTGAGAGAGAGACAGAGATAAGTTAGAAGCTGGAGAGTCTCCTGGAGTATCAACTTGTGTACATATACACGTGTTTATGTGTGTACTTACTGAGGCCTTCTCTGTACTGAGGAAGACTCCGGTAGACTCCACAACGTACTTGGCTCCAGCGGAGCCCCAGGGGATCTCTGCAGGCTTCATGCTGGAGAGAGAGAGAGAGAGAAAAAAAGTATGTTCGACATCAATTGACAGCATTGACAGCATCTACATAGCATCACGAAGCCTGACTGAAAGATCATTGTTATGAACTTGTGACCTTAAATTTGACCTTAGGTCAACGAGTTCAAATGAGTTCATCTGTGGGTCCTAGTTTACATTAGAATCAAACTGCCTCATTGAGTTCTTTAGTTACGGTGTTCACAAGAGTGATGTGCACAGACAAAGACGGACTGTCCCGCAAATGCACATCCGACAGTAGAAAATCATAATCATTGCATATATTCTGTTGTCAGTTCTGAACGAGATGAACTTTTTTTGAACTGGAGTGCAAACCTCAGAAAGAGGAGCAGTGAATCAGAAAGGAATGGCTCTTTCATAATCCTCTTTTTGTGGGAAATGCATTTCACAGACATCAGGCAGAATTAGTCAATGGACTAAAACGACAGCCAGTGCAGAGGGTGGGGGTGGTTGAGTATACTGAGTGAGGCCCGAGGCACCAGACAGCCTAGTTCTACTGCCAGCAATCCACTCCGGAGATTCAAGACAAAATGCCTGTGGCTATATCACCCTGACGAAGGAAAATGGAAAATCTAGAGTGTCAACATTCAACATGAACTTTTAGACCACTACACTACGATTTGATAGTACGGATGAGAGAACGTATATTGAGTAGCTTTTTCGTACTCGCACACCTCCGCTAGAGTTGCTTTTGGCAACATTATTTACACTCAGATGATGTTACGTGAACAAAAAGGACTTTTTACAGTCAACATGTATTTGTATACACAAGTCTAAATGTAATTTATGATTAGCAGAGTTCTTGTTCACAAGGCAAGAGAGCTTCAATACAGACATTTTTAAATGCCGAGCAGTAGAATTAACAGAAATTTGACATCTGTCATGATCACTTACCACTGAAAGACAGAGATCTCATTGTCATCGACGATGAGCTTGCCATTCTCTTGTGAGACTTCGCCTTTGTAACGTCCGTGGGTGGAGTCATACTTGAACATGTAGACCTAGGGGATTTAATGTAAGCGATGGGGGTATTAGTATGAGGCATCATAAGAGAGATTTTATTTCATTGTATTGTAGTCTCGCGCACATCTTAAGACATGGAATCAAGAATGATTTCTCACCATGTACTGCAGGTCAATGAAAGGGTCATTGATGGCCACAACCTTGATGCCTTTCTCAAGGCAAGCCCTCAGGACCAGACGGCCAATACGGCCAAAGCTGTAGTAGGGGCAAAGAAAATATATAAACATATAGACAAATACATAGATGAATAGATAGAAAGACAGATGGACCGAGAGACAGACGGACAAAGAGAGAGGGAGAGTGTGTGTGTGTTTCCAGCTCACCCATTGATTCCAACACATAGGTCTGACATGGTTGCTGTGGTTTAGCGGTTGTGGAGTTATCTAGAGAGAAATAAAACAAAAACATTAGATATCCAACTAGAACATGGAGAAGCAAAACATTTAATCGCACTGAGTGCTGGACTTAAGCTGACAATACACTCAGTCAAATGCATCCCCTAATTCTTGATGATGTGCCATCAAATGTCACAGAGTTGAAACATTGGATGGTAAGTAGATGGTAATTTTGCAGAATTGCCTGATCGCAAAACTGCCGCTTAGGCCGAACACTCGAATCTGTCTCTCTGAGGGCTGAGAGAGTTGACTAACAGGTAGGTAACACAACAAACAGAGACGTGTCTGCTGACTGAACAAAGAGGAAACCTGGCCTGGACTCAACTATGCGACCTTCTTTGTCCTTCTAATAATGTGCACCCCCCTCCACACCTCTTCTGTCCTCCACCCTCTCTTTTCGTGCTACTCTTTTCCTTCCTTCCACGTCTGCCTTTTTGTCTCACGACCTCTTCCTCTCCACTGCTACTCGTGCACATCAAATTCATAGCGACTGATACTGAAAGAAATTGAATATAAATTGTTATTTGTTTCTTTGGGTGCACATCTGAACGTGCATACCATTCTTTTCATTGACCTAGAATGGTTTCAATGGAGGTTTCCCTATGGAAGAGGAAGGTGAGGTTTATTCAGTTGCAACATGTGCCTTCACCATTAGATGGCACCAAATCCTCAACGCTATAATTTAAACAGCTTTTTTTTTCAGCCCCTCCAAGGTCATTTACATGCTCAGTTTGAGTTCTGATTTTGTGTCCAAGCCTGACCAGTCCAATACTTACTACACGAGCGCGCAATGTAAACAAATCAAGTTGAGAGCCAAACCAAAGTGACATACAGGTAAATAGACATGGTGCAACGAGGGCAACGTGGATTGTCCTTGAAAGCGGTTAGGCATCGTTTAAGACTACTGTAATCTCCTAATCTGGCATGTGTGTGTGTGTGTGTGTGTGTGTATCTCTGTGTCTGTGTGAGCACATGTGTTCTTCTCTGTGGGGAGCATGTAGGACAGACTGTCAATCTGGCGAAGTGCATTATGGGAGCACCGTAAATAGATTAAAGGGGCAACCAGATTAGGACAACTCATCTCTCTAAACACTCCCATCCACTCTGAGGCATGAACGGTGAAAAATGGAAATTTGGGTTAGCTGTAACTAACCAGGATCCATTCACTTGTCCTCTCTTTGTTGCCAGTCATAATCACTGTATTGATCAGTCTGCCACAGTTTTAGTGGTCAGTTCTATTAAAGCATCATGTGTGGTACTTCTGGTGTTTGAGCCTGTCAGTATTTATCCTGGTGTGGGAGAGGTTCTCAGGTTTCTCTTTTGGTTCATTTTTAATTAGTTCCCAATGTAAGGTAATGTGTTTTCACTAATCTGTCTTCCCATGACTGTGCCCATTTAGTCTTGCATTTCTTATATATTCAATGACACCATTTTCTCAAAATGAAAAAATTGTCCATTGTTTCCAGGCACAAAATGGCTGCCAAGTCAACAATTTATGCCATTGCTTGAGAAGTGGGTCATACTATTTTTTACCACTAAAGAGGTAGAGAGATTGGGCTTAAGACTGAGGCTAGGGTTGGATTGGATGAATTACACAATAGACATGTTGTAACAAGTGTGTGTGTGTGTGTGTGTGTGTGTGTGTGTGTGTGTGTGTGTGTGTGTGTGTTCATTTACTTGACACGCCTTGTTCTGTTGCCTAGAGACATTGCGGTGTTTGAGCAAACCAATGGAGGGGAAGAGGACTGTTTCTAGTCCTCGGTGAACTTGATAGGTGGTAATTACAGAACATAATTGATTTGTTCGAAGCATAGTGTCACTCAATATTACCAACAACAAAACTTGAATGAATCCTGCTAATTGGGAAACTAGGTTATTTGTAACAACTGCGAAGAAATGTTTTGCAGAGAAACAAAGCTTACTGGAGCTTTCATGAATAAATGGCATTGCGACAAAGACATTCTACCATTGTTCTCTTTATTCTATATATTATGATAAAGTCAGCTACAAGCTCTCCCTCTTTTGAACCACACAGTCCCGCTCCTCAGCCCTGATCAGGCATTCAGAGCATGCTCTGCAATGGCCACTCATAGAGGAGGTATTGTGCGGACAGAGAAGAGAAGTCTGAGGCTATGAAGTGCAGCGAGCAATCTGCCGACACTCATTAAAAAGAGGGAAGCAGAGAAAGACAGACAGTCTAACGAATGACCAGCAATAGTGGTTTCTTTCGGGGGGGGGTTTCTGAATGGAAGAAAGAATGCTGATTTATGATGTAAAGACAGACCTCGGCACACTGAGACCCTACAATGAAACTGAATGTTAAAAATATTGAATAAAGAAGCCATTTCTTAAACATGATTTAATGAAAGGTAGTAATCGTCAGTTCATTTAGTGTGACTTGTGTGCACCACTGACACTGGTGTGTGAAAAATGCATGATTCAGATTTCTGCAATGTAGCCAGGTCCCTGCAAGACGCTGGTGTTCCATAAGAATAAAGGAAATGTATTCATCCAGTTTTTCCATTCATCAACCCAACATCCCGTAGATTAGCTCTCTATTGTTTTGTTTTTTTCTTCAGTCAGTCAGGCAGACACCTGGCGACGTGCTGCAATTCTGTCACTGTGTGTATGTAAATGAGACAGCAGACCTGCCAGCAGTAACAAGGGGGAGGTATTAGCATTATTTAGAACTCACAAAAGAAGATCACGACGACAACGCAGTAAAATTCACTATAGGCAATTAAATCTGTATACTGCATTAAATTATCTTCTGAGATGGTAAATCTACATATGCAAGAATTCAAAAAGGGGTATTATATCATGTGATTGGTCAAAGAAAGGGTAACAGTAACAAGAACTTTCATACTATTCCTTTGTGACGATTATACACCCCCCCACCCCCCCCCACTTTTGTGACGATTATACCCCCCCCCCCCCCCCTTTTTTTCCCCCAACTTTCCATTAAAATTCAAGCCCCTATTTGTCCATCCTCTGCGCTCTTTGTCTACCGGGTCTCCCTCACTTACCACCACCATTCCCTCCCTCTGGGCTGTGACCCATTTTGCTCACACAAACACCGAGTTTAACCAGCGGGGTTTCTGTCTGGGGTCGCCCCATTTTTGCCCACGCATGTGCACTGCAACAAAATGGATTACTCCATTGCCAGTCGACCAGACAGTGACAAAGACAACAAGCTGCTTTTGTGTGATTACAAGTAAAAAATAAATGAGGGGATGGATGAGAGAAAATGAGAATCAGAGCAGTGCCTCCTCTGAGGCACCAACACTTGACCATACAATCGTTTCTTCTCTGTCTATAACCACAGGTACTACAGACAGGACTGCGTGACTGTTGGCCTGCAGCCTGTGCTCTGAGTAAAGACACCTTGAATGTTAAGAGGAAAGTGACAACCTGAAAGCAACCTACATTACATTTACAGTACACATTGTTTCAGCTGCAACCATGGCAGTGAGCGGATCTATCCTTCCTTTTCCTGCCCACCAGGCCACTCCCCCCTCCTTCCTCCTACCACTGCTATTCCAAGGATGTGATTCTCAGAGGCTCTTCCATGTCCTCCTCTGGCCGCCACACCCCTTTTCTCTCCAGTGTTTTTCCACTGCAGTTACTTGATTGGCCTGAAGCCCAGCGGTCTGTCCATTCAGGCATCGCTTTCTCCTCTTACTCACCAGAGTCGAACAAATTTGAGACAAAAAAACGACACTTGTGCTGTCACTGTCTGTGCACTCTACTGAAGGTGGGCCAAGCTGTTTGTGTCATTTGCAGCTGGGTGCTCACACGCACGTATGCAATCACGCACCCACATAGTCACAAAACCACAGGCTGTGGCCTACCCTGCAGGCCTGACCTCCCGCTGACAGGGACAGACATCCCATCAGTGACAGCAAATGTGACACGCAGCCTCTGAATTGATTAAGACTATAGACCTGATAGCTTTATGTATTTCTACACACATAAAAACACAAGTCAGACTATTGTTGTGTCTGGATGTCTATCAACAATCACTATTCTCTAACCCTGTCTTTAAAAACCTTACATTTAAGGTAAAGGTCTTCACTTTGGAATGGCTTGTTGCAATTATACAGGGACTTGCTTTTCCCTCTTTACAGAACACAAAAGTCCATAATGAGGCTGTGCAACAGACAACATACCTGGAGCACACACTGGCACATCATGAATAAACTAGGGGTGTACGGTATCAAACTGCAGGGCAGACATGTGACCGCTCTGCAGGGGCGATGCAGGAGCACAGGCGCTGGCATACATGCACACACACACCCACACACAGATGACTGCATGAGCATGGGCCAGCAGGTAGAGAACAGACAGCCTTCCTTAGGCTGAAGTCATTTCTATCATCTCCTCTCATGGGTTGTCAAGCAACAGTTAAACCAGCACCTTCTTCGTCGTGCGCTTGATATGCACACAGGAGATAAATGTTCTCTGCAAAATAATCAATGCACAACTGCATTGCTGCATAGGTATGGAACAACGTGTCCCCTTTTTCTGGAGTGCAACAGTTTGCAGGCTCAGGCATGAGTGCTGACTCACTCCCGAGTTCCTTCTCTCCGAGACACATCCTGGAGACGTTGACCGGTCGGTAAGTCGGCACCACAGAAAGATCGAGAGGGACATTCAGAGCAACCTCAGTCTTTACACGGGCACAGGTTTGCGCATTTCAACCTAGACGAAAACACCTTCCACTGAAATCAAAGGGACAATTGACACAAATCTGAACATTAAGGAGTCAAATACGTCTTTTTCATTCGACTTCGCGAAAGGGTGAAATATGCGTACACTTCCTAAAGAGAGCATCAAGTCCTCATGTATGTCCTGGTCTCTGTGTTACTGTGGTGTTGGTCCACAACATGCCGTGTCCTGTGAGAATGACCCCGTAAATGTCATCGCCTAACCTTGCTCAGCAAAGTGGTAACATGTTAGCTGTACACAGTTGCTGACATTTACATTTCAGACACGGAGTTGACACCTGATTTGACGCAGCAGCAACTCAAGCTGCGAGTGACTCAGCAAGAGTGCATGACATGGACCTTTTACTGCAGCGTATTAGACAGCGTACTAACGCATCGATCGAACCCCTATTTAGCTCATACCATTGTAATTATATGGCTCTTAACCAGACAGAATGTATTCAACATATTCAAAGACTAAATCATCTTACAACTGAATCATCTTTAATTAAATTGTTTAATTTACATATTTCAAAATATTCACGGTTTATCAGCCTCAACTTCCACAAATGATATGTACAGTTGACGGTCACTGTAATTCTCGGATCTGCTCATACATGGCATGTGACTGCCATTTTCTGTATATACCCTGACCACATGGCCTTAAACTCCAGGCAAAGCACAACATTTTGACTATAGGTTATGAGGGCTATAGACTATAGCCCTCATGGGGCTGTTATTGATAACCACAAGTTAACCAGAGGCGGAAGCATGATGAGGAGCTCCACCGATGGCACGGATGAGTAATTTCATGACGATAAGCGCGAGAGTAAAGATGAGTCGCATCAGTGCAGCAGCTTTGGGCCTTTGCTTTGACCTTCCCCTGCTGGAGTGATAACCTTCAACAATGAAACCAGACCAGACACGGCTGCATCCAGCCATACCTAAAATTAACCAATCACAGGCTGCAGGCAATCTCTGCGCACAGCAACACATGTTGGTACAGCCCTTTTTAACATTCGATGTTCTAAAATCATTTAGAATTGTATCTATTTTTTAAATCGAATTTACATTGTTTTGTTTAAATACATTAATATTGGAATCCATGTGGGGCAAATTAACCTTTTATTCGTTAAAGCAAAGCCTTTTAGTAAACTCGCAGTTTCTCTGCTTTCGTGGCCAATTTAATGACACGAGGCGTGACTTGTGTGGTTTCCAACAGCACGGGCCTCCCTCAACAAGTCTGTCGAGTCTGGCCTCAAACTGCGACAGAATCATGTGCCCTTCACGTGCATCATGGGAATCGGAGTTTTCGGCTCCTCTCCTCCTCCTCCATGTTCTTTACACGCAGGAGACATTCAAGGTTATTCAGTCCGTCCTCGCATCACAGCGGCCTCTGCCACTTGTCACCACTCTGCAATCATAATGGCGCAATCACGACAGACTTCATCGCGGGCACGAGAAGAGGCACGTAGCCTCACCTCTATTCACGTACATTTTACGCCCGGCAACTCGGGTGCAACGCTGCGGATGCGATATTACTCATTTTATTACAGTCAGCTTTTACGACCAACACAACAAAACAAAAAAAAAACATTTCACACAGTTCACAACTAGGAATTCTTCTCATTAGTGTTAAATAGTGTTAACGCGGTGATATGTATTTCGACGACGTGTTACGTAACACGGGGACTAATCCACTTCCGCAAAGATGCAGCAGTGGGAAGAGCCAATGTCACGTTCACGGCCCAGGATGACGACCTCGCTTCGAATGAATGAATCATACATGGCGAATGCACCGTTTCAACACGAGGCTTCGTTTGAGACGATGTCCCCCGTTTTTCTCCTCCTCTGCCGTATATATTTCCTAATATGGTGGATTTGAATGTAATCTCAGTGATGCAACTAACCGTCGCACTCTGTGAACGTTATACAACATGCAGCCATGGCCGCATCCCCCCTCCCATCCTCTCCCCCGTCTTCCTGTGCACGTACACACTTGCCTGCGCTACATTTCAATGAAGCTAGTTTAGCTTTCGGAGGTGTTAGCGCAACGTTCCCCTCATTTGAATACGTGGTTCACTGAAATAAAGATGGAGGTTACATTCGCTTTTAATGTAGTGGAAGGTGAGGATTTAAGAGTACTTCGGCTAGCGTTAGGTAACAGTGGTGTTCGCAGGTTGAGATGCTGCACCCATTCAAAGTCGACTCACTAGTGTGAAATAGCCTCCATTTTGTCCCAGTTGAGGAAATATCGTTATATGTATGTGAAGCGGTGGTTACAGGGAGATGGAGAAGTGCGTGGAGCAGCTTACCTCGCGTCGGGTGCTTCTGAAGTCTGTGTGCGCAGTCTACAGCGCTGTTCTCCGGCTTTATACGGGACACGTGCCTCCGGGAGCCCAGTCGCCCTGACGACGTGACGTCATATCATCCTTTGCTGCGACGATCCATTCGGAACGAGCGACTGGTCACGGCCTCTCGGCGGTTGTGCTACGGAGGGAGGGATGTAGGGATGGAGGGACGGAGGGATGGAACCGGGCCGGTCAGACCGTGGTTGGAACACTTTGTTCCTGACTCACACCTTCAGGGTGATCCACAGTGAAACACACCACCGAGGAAGCCAGTCAGACATAATGAGGGTCTGGCAGTCTGCCAACGAGGAAGTGGTGAAGAATGGTGGAACTACGGAGTTCACACTGTGTACTCAGCTCCACACGTGGGCATGATGAAACAACTCAGAACACGAGTGGAAAAATAAAATCCACAATCCACAATCAAGTGAGAAGAGCGTTGTGGGAGCTGTACTGTACGTACACTGTGATTTACAAGCAATATGATCCAGAGCATTAAAGGTGCAGTGTGTAGGATTGTGCCAGTCACTTTTTTGGGACTAGGATTACAAAAGAATCATACAATCATATATTTTTGCAAATGTATAATCACCTGTATGACTTGCTTTAACATTACCCGAAAATGAGTCCTTTAATGTACATTTACATCAGTACAGCGGGTCTCCCTATGGGGGCCGCCATGTTTTTAAAAGTGGACCTACTTGTGGACCTACTTGACATCTTTTGATCTTGAATGCTAACCGAGGGCTACCAAAGGTTCTCCTGCATGCTCAGTGGGGAGGGGTGAGGTGATGATGCAATATTCAACTTCACCAATAGATGTCACCAAATTACACACTCTACCTTTAATGTGCTGTCTCCACTGTGATCAATATTTGACTCTGATCTGCCATGTCTTATGGATAAAGTTCCTTTGAAAAACATAGGCAGGAAAACTAAACATCTATAGATCACATAATCCAGAAACAGTGATCGTTTACTAAACCATTCTGTGTGTATTGGTCTGCATGGGTTCTACACACACACACACACACACACTCACACACACACACACACACACACACACACACACACACACACACACACACACACACACACACACACACACACACACACACACACACACACACACACGTGTTGTATCCAGGACTCCATGGTGCAGTGTCTCTGCAGAGACTGCAGGTTAGCTCACCGATGGATGCAGTCTGTGCATGCATGGATGCTGCACTATTACGTAAGTCATACATCCAACCAGTCACGTTTCCATGGAAACAATCTGTGCTGCTGCATTGGGATGTTGGTATGGCCTTGTAATGTTGCACATGACACAGACAAAGCTTTACAATGCTACATTTCTACAACCTATCTTATTTTCTATTCTATCCATTCATCCTCTCGTCTCCCCCCCCTCTCCCCCCCATGTCCCACCCACCACGTGTCTGACTGAATAAGAGTACGTGAGGGATGATGCTGTACAATGCTGTAACGAGGTAAATCCCCGTGGTGCGGCTCAAGTGCACAGGGGAGTAAAGTCAGTCTTGTAGAATTTTGTTTTTGTTTCTATCAACCTTGCGTATCCTCTTCCCCGACACTTAACTGCATCGTGATATCAAGGTCAATCACACCACAACCGAGAAGTAAAGGCGGAGAGCAGCAATCCCCACACCCGCAATGCAGGGCAAGATCACGCACTGATATCCCACGTGGGAGAACAGCATCCATCAATGACACCATCACACCACCCGGCCATCAAAGTACACAGGAGCGGTCTAACTCGTGAGTTAGGGCCTTGCTGTGACGGCAGCACCAGGCACCTTTCATTAGCAAAGCAGGTGGGAGGGAGTGTATAGATGAGGAAGTCCAGACAGGCAGGGGCAGCACCGAGGCTTTGCACTCGATGCGAGTCGCAGCACGGGAGCCACTCGAGGAATTTGAAAAGGGGAGTGACGTGCGCAGTTTTGGTTGGAAACCAGACGTGCTGCTGCATTCTGGATCATCTGCAGAGGCTTGAATGTGTAAACAGGGAGGCCTGCCAGCAGAGATTACTCGGCGTGAGAGATCACAAG
This sequence comes from Chascanopsetta lugubris, assembly GCA_016785325.1. Classification (NCBI taxonomy): domain Eukaryota; kingdom Metazoa; phylum Chordata; class Actinopteri; order Pleuronectiformes; family Bothidae; genus Chascanopsetta; species Chascanopsetta lugubris. Next base: position 13,617 of record JAFBJT010106048.1, on the reverse strand, counting down.
CGCTCGAATCAGCAGCTGTGTGGCGTGCTCCGACAGGAAGGGTCTGATCTGCTCCGTTGTGCAGGGCGATTTGGCATGATGGAGCTATCGAGGCAACGTGGACTTTCAAGGTTATGGTCATCGGTCAAAACGCCGCGAACATAGATATTTTGTGATGTTTTGACTTTAAATGTGCGTCTTATTATGACCCTAAGACAAACTAAGGCACGGCAACCAGTCGAGCCAAGTTCATTTGATCTGTATAGTATCACATCTTAGCACAGGTTTTCTCGAGGTGCAGGAGATTGCAGTTGCAGAATGTGTCCAATAGATGACAGTAAGCGACCCGCAATGAAGCCTATGTGTTTGCAAATGATTTTGTGTATCTAAGACATTTTGTTCTTTATTCAAAGAAAAATACGTTTAAAATCAGAGACTCTTTAAAAAGTAAATCCCAGCAGGTCCGGCCTGAGAGAAGCATCATCAATCTGGTCTGCAAAGGGAGGAGCTACATATTCTGGCAAGTTCAGCCCTGCTGAGCTACATGCCTTCACGCCACGCCCCTCAGCAACACCTCTCCTGGTGGTGGTTTTGATCTTAGATTAACAGTAAAGATTATTTGTGAAATACTGAAGACTTCCGCCATTGTTCTCCTTTTCTCTTTGAGTGCACTGTTTGTAAACTACATTTTACTAGCCTTTTTTGAATGTTTACTGTTAGAATAAGAATCACAATGTCATCTTTTTATTATGCTAAAGTATTTGAAAATGATCTTATCTGAATATTATTTACAAGACAGATTGTAGCACTAAATACTGCATATAGTATGCTCTCTGCTGACACAAGTGACTTGAATCACTATGCCAGTGCTTGTTTAGGCCATTTGTTATGAAACACTATATTTTCAATAACTTTAATAAAGAATTTGAAGATAAACGAATTAAAATACATGATATCAGAAAATACTCACCCTCTGCAATTGGCCAGTGTCACATCTGACCTAAGCTGAAGTGATTACTTTATGATGGGGTGGTGTCTTTATTCTTCTACACTGTCTGATCCAGAACTCAGTGCTTCTCTTCGTGGCTCTTATGGTTGAAGTGACCTTACATTTAAAGGTCTTCATTTAAAGATGCAGTGGTGAGACCCGCTCTGGTTCCTTTTTGGCACATCCACGTCCTATACAGGTGCACTCCTTTCAATTATAGACATAACTAAGGTCATCACTGACAGAAAACAGCCACATGGACTTCTCCCAAAGAGATGGCCCAAGTCTTTGCTGACATTAATATACAAACATACATGAATGTGGTTACTCCTATTGAATAATATGACACCTCCTCCAGCCTCTGATGTGCAGACCCATGGTGTCTGTTGAACATGTGCACATGCAGAATAATATCGGTGGCCCAGCAATGCCACTGAACAAAAAATGTATCTATAGCACCCCCTCCTGGACAAACAGTCTCTTACACGCTATAAAGAATGTGCACAGATCTGATGGAACAATCTTTATACTTTATGTCCAACCACAATGAATAAGAACTCATTTATGTTTGGGCATTTCGAAGGTACTGAGATGAATACATGCTCTTACAGGTAGTCTGTCAATCGAATCCGAGGGAAGCAGCATCATTCAAGTCACAGTTGAAAATCATCAAATTGCATATCTTATATACAGCTACATTTTTCCATAATATGTCACTTATGACTGTTTTTTTGATAGATTCTTATTGGTACAGTGAAGTCGTTCTTTTACTGCCATTGTAATATCTTCTGTGAGCACTAGGGGGCATATTCGACTTATTAATTCAATAGAGATTCAGCGTTTACCATGCATGTGCACAATCTGGTTTCACGTGTGTTTGGACCTTAGACTGGACAAACCATATCAACATCAAACTTTCTTCACATTTCATGTAACAATGAACGATGCTGTGGAAGATATTGAAAACCAACACAGATTTTGTAGAAACTATTGAAAGATGAAACTAATTTGAGTGTTCCCTATTTTAACATCTGATAATAATAGTCCATTCATTTCAGTGCCTCACATTTTTTCACTTCAACCACTGTGAATATATCAACCGATCATCTACATTTGTAACGAGGTCTGACAATTAAAGGTCCAATGTGTCACATTAAGGCTAAATGGTGTAAGCGTAAAATCACTGGAATGTATGCATAGATTTGGCGTACTTTTCTCGATGGAGGCTGCCGTGTTGTCCTATCATGTTTTTGTAACCCAGACGCATTAATCACCCTTTGATTGTTAATGACATTTGAAGGCTGGGACAGTTTGAGCTGATTGGAAGGGAAGGCTGAGGTGATGAGGTATTCAGCTGTAACACAGAACTTCACCTCCAGATGTCCCCAAATCCTAATATGCAACATGTTTTGGTTTTTAAACAGACTTGGTCTCTAACTCAAAGCAGTGTGGAAAAGGAAAACGTCACAGTCTGCACTTAAACCACAGACATTTGACCCTATAATGGAAACATTCTATCAAAAGTCACAATTTGCAGACATTAGTGGTTTATATATTGATTCTATTCGCTCACAGATTTTAGAAGGATATTTTCTTAACATAGATGACTTTGTTTTTTGATTACAAATTCCATTTTTCTTGGATAGCTTTCTTTCTTTCTTTCCCTTACATGCCATTGATCATACCTCAAGAACAGAAAGCACCTGTGTCACAGAACAAGGTATTTATTGATATTTAAACTTCCTTATATAAACTGTTAGCTGAGACCAGCCACCGGGCCAAATGACAAATCATTCATATACACCTCCTACCGCAACTTAACAGGAAATTTCGGTCTGAGCTGAGGTGTGTGTGTGGGTGTGCGGATATGAACATACGAGAATCCGGCCTCTACCTTTTCTTTTTTTTTTTAATATACAGACACAACACTGAGAAAACAAACCATTTGTCATCATAAGTCAGACTTTTTAAATAATTTCCACATGTTCCAGTTATGTCAGGGCTTTTAATAGCCGCAGCATTACGGCTAATTTTCACGTTTACATTACGGCGCACACGCATGATTATATCTCGTATAGTTTTTCTTCACTTTCTCAACTCACTGCAAGTGATTTAAGACAAGCCTAATGCTGGGAGTTGGAGCAGTTCAACACACTGAGCCCATGGTGCCATTAAAACAACCTCCTGACCCCCTCAGGCAAAGAGCCGGCCCTCTCTGATAATATTTTCATAGGCTGTGAATTATAAGTGTTTAAAGGGGCACTAATCGCAGAATAACACTCATGCCAAGAGCTGCTTAGCATCAGCGGACCACAGAGTCTGGATCGCCGGCCTACAGGGCCAGGTTTTAGCCCCAAGGTAAAACATTCATATGACAATTATTTTTTATGGCATATCTGACTTTTAAGTTGGAAAATAAAAGAAGTGATTGGGGCGAAATACAGCGAAAAGTCATCTTTACTCTGATTTAAAGCCCTGACACCACTTTTACATAATGTGCGCCCGCAGGCGTCCGCATTTCCAGGATTTTCCAAACTCTCCAGCCCGAGCCCAGGAATGGCGAAGGGCCATGGGAGCCAAAAAGGTGAGGAGGAAAGTGCTGGAAGGTTCTTGGTTTAAATTGCACAAGCTGAACAAATTGAGTTGCTGTGTCTGAAATCAGCCACCCACTCTCCAACACGCTTCTCCGATACGTTGAGATTTCTGTGTCGGGGTTTAATGGTGAGCTCATCGGCTAAAGAAAATACAACTCTTGGACCACATGGGGGCCGATGAAAAATCCCACCAGTAATTTTACGTGTTTATTTTACATTTTAATATTGACATTCACTTTTTCGCCGCAGTCGAATGTAATACCCTGCTTGTACTTAGATTCACCAGCTGTTGCTGCTGCCCTCTCTCCTCTCACAATCCATGGTGGGACTCTGCTTCAGATGACTCCAGTGGTGATCCGTGGCTTTTGAGGACTTGACCTGAAAAAACATCCTGTGTTTTTTTTAATTTTTTTTTTTAACAAAAACTACAACTATATGTGTATACACATACATTATAGTATATGTACGTATATACACATAAATCTATGAATATTTGACCGTCTGGCAAAGGGGGAACCATGACCATGTGATGTGGATACCACAGGTTGGCCAAGGGGCAGGTGAAGCTGCAGGTAAACACAAGGGAAACAGGAGGGCTGAGTACAAGGTTTGGGTATCAAAAGTGTTGAAATACATCAGAGAACAAGATTGTCTGCAGAGTGATTAGTGAGTCATTTTGGACACAGCTGGGGACTGAGCTCACGTATGAGATCCTCCTCTGTCCAGTGTTGGAGCAGCTGCACGCTGACTAACAGCATGGGCCTGTGGTCGGAGCTTCTCTCTGTCTGAACGCGAGGCAGGAAGAACAGAGCATGCCAAAGGTGGAGCTCGGGATGAATTACGAGGCATATACTTCATGTTGGCCTCGGTGATATAAGAACTCCTAATGCCACATCAGACGTATATTAGTGCAACCTTAGCCCCATCAAATGTCCCAGTTCCTTTGGAAAGTCTGGTTTTCAGACCTCCGTTTCATTGCGAATTGAATTAGCTGCAAAAAAAAAGTGAAATCAAAATCTCTCACTGGGAATTCTAAAACATTACGCGGCAGCATATGGAAGCGCGTTTAACTTTTAACCGGAGTTTGTTTCTATTATTACACCGAGTGCGGCGCTGCTCTGCACTCGCCTCAGTCTTGATCTTCATGAGTGTTAATCTCTTCATAGAGATCACCTCCTTTGGAAAGCTCATGTTTTCACCCCTGCTCCTTTTTGGGTCGGGTCATTTTTTAAGTAAAAGATTCCATCAAAACAACTGAATTATGGAACCTGGAGGATGAAGAAGTCACGACATTTCGGTGCAGACCTTGCTATGATTTGTCTGTTTGGTAGCGTTCATATTTTCCTTTACTCAAATCCAGGTACGTGTGCATCTTTGTCGCAGTATATTTAGAAAAGCCCGTTCTCCTTTTTCCATCTCCCATTTCCTTTGATAGAAAATAACCACAAGACACAGAAAATAACACAACAGTGAGTTGCACAGAGAAATAGTGATGATGGATAAATGGTGCTATTGCACAACTGGAAACGGACATATAGGGAAATCGCCCGGGCATATCGTGTATCCTCTGCATAGATGCCTTGCACAGCCTTAAATCAAGCTTGAAATGGAGCACTGTCACCTCAGGGAATCATTTCTGGATCTTGATGTACTCCAACGTGGCACATTTATGAGGCTGGTATTTGTGAGTGTGTGTGAAATCTGGTGCGGCCTGACTGAGAGAGTGGACTTCCAGTGGACCTTGATGGGCCGTGGCAGAAGTACACGCCGATTTGTTCACATTGGTTTCAATGTGAGGGAACATGCAGATCATTTGACTTGTAAGCTGGTCACATTTAATTCTAAAGTCACCCACCCGAGTCATTACCTTCCCTCCGTCCAACCTGTGTGTGTGTGTGTGTGTGTGCGTGCGTGCGTGTGTGTACACACTGTATACTGTATATCTCTTCCACTTCCTCCCCGGCCTCCCCCCACTCTTCCATGTTTTCTTTGGCCGTGGCATCGAGGGGCTGGAAGTGTCACCTCATCACGGCAGAGTTGTGTTTCCCTTGGAGGCAGCAGTAGGATGTCTGTTAATCTGATCTGAAATCCTCAACCTGGCTCTGGCAGCGTCCGACAAACACTGCTGGCTGCGCGCGGCCCCCGTCCTCCAGCGTTGTCGCTCCGTGAGACAGGCGCAGTGTAATATCTCCACTATCAATCTCTGCAGCGTGTGGGACCCTGCCAGCTCGCAGCCCTCCTCTCTCTGGCTGCTCTCTGCTGCGGAGGCAGAGCGAAGACATTGAGCAATTTGGTCGTTCTTAAGTTCCCCTGGACTACCACAGAGATGAATTTGATATTGGGAAAAACAAGAAGGACATATATGTTGACACATTTGAGGTTTTAAAAAACGGTGAAAGGGGAATCCTCCATTCATACACAACCAACAGTGTTGACCCGCACGTCGTGCTCTAAATACATGATCGCATCAGATACGAGGAAATTCAATTTCAAACCTCAGTGTGTATATTTGACCCAAAACGTCACTGTGTTAACTTAAATGATTTACTATATAATACTGCCAAACGTAAAGAGGGTAGGGTGTGTGGGCTCGACAGATGATTTTGTCCAGATCTTACCAGGTTCATGTATATTTGTTTTTACATTTCTCTATAGTATATTTTGCACTTATAGGCACTGTTTACACCATTAAAGTTCATACATGCACACAAATCTCATATAAGGTTTTTACCATATCATGCTATTTAGTTGTTGAATCACCTCAAAGGTTAGAAGAAGGAAAAACTCAAACTAAGTTTAACATTGCCAGGAAAAAAACAAAAAAAACAAAAGGAAACTATCTTTATTAGAGTGTGCACTTTGGTGCAGATAGGAACAAACTTCAGGGTATTGTATTTTCACTCTTAACACACTTTCATAAGGTGTCTGTTGGCGGAGTTGTGTCATTCCAGTTCTCTTTCGTCTCTCTGTGCATTTTGAATTTCTACCTGCAGTTCCTCATGTGGCCTCACAACTCGTCCAGAGCTCTTGTGGATGACGTTTTTCTTTGACAGGAAAAACAACAGTTGCAGTGTGCTCACACAGATTGGATGTGTCGTGGCGTGTGGCATATGTTTTAACGCACATGTGCAACATCTAACCAGTTTTCCAGTCGCGGACTTGATGTGCACGCACACGGTTTACGTATTGTGTTTCTTTGTGAGCGTGTATGTGTGTGTGTGTGTGTGTGTGTGTGTGCAGGTATGTGCGACCACTTGATGCGGTTTGAATCCAGTCCGAGAGCAAAAGTTCATTCATATAGTGGTTTGGGTGAAAATCAAGGTGACGGGTTTGACGCAGGGGCCCGAGTCGGTGGAGGGCCTCGGCGAAGGGCGCGATGAGCGCGTGTGCGTGCTTGCGCAAGTAAGACGCGGTATGGCACGGTTCGGACGGCATTCTTGAGAGTACAACGTGTCTCCTCTCTCTCTCACTCACCTTCTGTCAGAAACATCAGGTGGGTCTCGGGAGGGATGAGGAAACGTTCTTGGAGGAGAGGAGCGAGAGGAGGAGAGAGGCACAGAGAGGGAGGAGAGATAATGACCGCGGGTCTGTGCTCTGCAGCTAATTCTGCACCGAGCTGTATGAATAGCTGCGGGTCCAAATGCTTAGAAAAGTGGAATCACTTCACCGGACGTGATTCTGCTGCCACTAGGAGGCAAACCCCTCCCCCCCCCTCCCCCACCCAGGACAACGTCAACAAAACGTGTGTGTGGTGTGTTTGCGAACAGCTGTGCAAAGGATTGGACAGTCACCATCTTCTTCAGTACCAGCAGTGATCACACGGTCACTGCTCACCACACCAACCACTGCTGCACAATAAGATGTCAAAATGATCTTGTCTATCTCTTCCCAGTGTCTACATATGAAACTCAACGATCCTCGATGTAAATGTAAACGTTGAAACCAGCAATAGTGAGATATACACGTGTAATGCAGTCATGACCTTTAACCCCATTTGATTGCATCGAATAGCTTTTTTACTTTTTACCTAATGGAAAAGTGAACACTTGAACATACTGTAACTAAAATCTAAAACCTCTCTCTCTCTCTCTCTCTCTCTCTCTCTCTCTCTCTCTCTCGCGC
>JAFBJT010106047.1:0-12958 GCA_016785325.1 Chascanopsetta lugubris | reverse complement strand
GTTAAGGAGGAGATGAGATGAGAGTTCATTCAAACAAATAAAACAATGATATAATATATTTTATTACACCTCAGCTCTGTGATTGTAATGTTATTGGAGTATGTCAACATCTGTGGGTGTAACCTGGGCTCTCACAGTGAAGCCCGTCGTTCCAGCAGACTTGGGGGAGGAGAGGGGGGATTGACAGCTCAGGGAGCCGCTCGGGGACACGCCCCCTCAAAATGAGCTGTTTGCTGGAGGCTGCCCAAACAGGGGGACTTTGAGCTGCTACAACAGCTGTAATCAGCTCTGGCGGGCTGGATGTTGCCCGTGGGCCACCAGTCACTGTCTGTCAGTAATATCGGCTGTGCTGTGCTTTCAGGGTCTTCTGGAGGGAGACTTTGAAGTGGTGATCAGCACAGGGGTGTTGGGCAGAGGACTGGACCTGGTCAATGTCAGACTGGTGGTGAACTTTGACATGCCCAACACAATGGACGAGTATGTTCATCAGGTTAGTGAAGTCTATACATTTTCATTGTGCATCATTTCCAACTGAACCATCTTGCATTTTGAATGTGCTTCTAATTTAACCCTCCGACATCATTGAGGCTTCTTTTTTTTTTTTTTTAAATTTGCCATGAGAGAGACCCTAGTACAAAATATTATGCCATTGGCACTAACTTATCCAAAATGATAGACAGATATAGAGGTGAAATCTGCTCATCAGGACAAAAATGCCCATAGTGATGCATGAGGTTGAATTAATAAATTGATATCATTGTTCTCAAATATTGGCAGATAATTCAAGATTGAATTTCTCTCAGTAGTGACGAATAGATCCAGACAAACTAAATTCTAATTTCAAACAATCAAACGTCCATGTCTTTCCACCCAGGTGGGCAGAGCAGGTCGGCTCGGACACAGGGGAACCGCCATTACTTTCCTGAACAACAACAACAAACGTCTGTTCCTGGAGGTGGTGGACCGAGTGAAACCCACAGGATCCATTCTGCCCCCACAGCTCCTGAACTCACCCCACCTCCATGAGCAGCAGAGGAGAGAGAGACAGAGGAACAAACGTGGGGGAGAGGAAACACTGGTCACCAAGAACAACCTCATAGACATTATCAGGAAGCACGACCGTCACAAGAAGTAGATTTAATCTCTGCCGGTCATTACCGGTGTTACTTGACTATTTATTGAAGAGATGATGATTTTTTACAGTCGATTTTGGAAAAAAATGTTTGGTTTATTTTGAAATAAAATCTTGTTATTGTAAGATTTTTTTTTTTTTGTATTGAGAAATGATTCATGTAAATCTCAATCCCCCACCACATACTGGCACTGTATGTCATGAATTTGTATCTTTTACTCAAAATCAGTCCACAAAAACATCTTAAAGGTGCAGTGTGTAAGGTTTGGTGACCTCTAGAGCTGAAGTTGCATGTTGTATCCATCACCTCTCCCTCACCCTCCTGAACATGCAGGAGAAGCTATGGTAGACTTTAGTTGTCATTAATACTCAAAAGATGTTTATTATGTCCACTCTGGGCTACTGTCTAAACATGACCAAACTCGTACACACTGCACCTTTAAAGGCACTGTGTGTGCCTATTACTGAAAATCAGGCCACAGAAACATTTAAAGGTTCAATTTGATCGTCGATAGGCTGCAACAACACTCAAGATAAGATCTTTGCCTCTGAACAAATCATTGAGCATGTCACAGAGTCACTGTATTTTATAACCCATCCATAATGACAGTTATCATGGATGGATTACTGAATGGAGGAAGGGGATTACGAGACATAATGCAGTAAGGCTGTCGTCCATTGAGATGAAACAATGGATGTTGAATAAACTTAAAATATAAATATAATGAACTTATTTTCGTCTGTATCATCCTCTTAAAAAACTGATATGGATCCTTTGGTGTGTATGTAGCCGTTTTTCATAATCCTGTTTCTAGCTGACTGATCTGTGACTTCTCTCATCAAACAAAGGCCAAAACAAACATGATGCCATTTTTAATATAAGATAAGAAAACCTTTATTAGTTCCACATTTAGGAAATTTGCATGATACAGCAGCAAAAAAAGCAATACAAAAGTAACAAAGTATACACAAGTTTAACAAAGGATTGCAATCAAAAGCATACACAAGTAAACAAAGGATAATTATTAAATAAGCTGCACGCAGTATAGATGGGTGGATGTGGAGATGTCCTGTTTTAGAAGACAGTATATATTTATTCAAATATGAGTATTATTGCATCTTTTATCATAGTGACATTGTGTGTGTGTGTGTTTATCACATGAATGCACAGATTATGGCATAATACACATACAGTGAGTTTATTGCACAAATGGGAAATTTACATTGAGTTTTGTTCCAACATGAATTCTGAGAGTTCAAACTGATTCTGTCTATATAATCAGATATTTATACTTGATCTTATAGTCTAAGTTTCGTTTGGTGGCGAAATTGTGTCCACGCCCCTTCTCCAACGGTACATTCTAATTATATAAAGGAAAACAGAAAAACTCCAATAAAAGATCAATTTCCCCCTCCAAGAATGTCTGAGAACCTTGATTTATACTGCTACCTAGCGGCAGTCTCGGGTACTCCATTTCATAGCACTTTTGAGTTGACGTCAGGACTTCCGTGACGTCAACCAATCAGATGTGACTGGCTAAGACAGTTTGAAATTGAGGCGGGTAAAGGCGGAAGAGAAGAGGAAGTAAACAGAAGTAGCAGTTAGCTCGGACGCGTCTAGCTTTTTACAACATGCGCGTGTATTTATCATTTTAACTCATAGTTCTAACTGTGTTCGCGTCAGTTTTACGTGTTCTTTTTTATTCTTTTTACATCGTACAACAAAGAGCGAGCTGGCGACTTGTAACTCTAGTTAGCTTATTTGTTAGCTTAGTTCGCGTACTTGTTTTTAGTATCCGGCTAACATGTCGCTATTTAGCGTCCAAGCGAGGAAGCACTCTGCTTTTTATGATAATCTCTTCGCACCGTCCAGGACACCGGGGGCTGGGGGGCAGCCGGTGGAACGGAAAGTGTCGAACCGGACGCTGGGGAGAAGTGGGACCACATCCGAGGAGTCAATGAGTGGAGACAGTAGCACCTGCGAGATCAGCAGGCGGCTAAACGGGACTTTCGTCGTCTCCGCGGTGTCGAAGAGCAGCGCCGGGCACCAAACGCCTCACCGGAGCCGACTCGCCCTGCAGAGGAGGTCGCGGCGGAAGACGAGGGGGGAGGTCGACGAGAGGAGCGGGGCTGAGAGCAGCCAGAACGCGACCCTCGCCCCGGAGAAGAGGCTGACCCTGCAGCGAAGGACCAGGACCCCATCTATGGACAAGAGCGGCAGCCACGGGGGGCAGTGTGTAATCAGCGGGGCTGAGGAGCAGCCGCCTGCGACGGTCCTCGGCGAACCGAACGGGCGAACTTTGATCCGGTCTGCGAGTTTAAGAGACACGCAGAACCGACCGCTGCTCAGCAGGACTCTATCCACGGCCGAACAACTCGAGGAGCGGGCCCACATTTTTAAAACCCCCACCAAAAAGACCCCCTTCGAGAAAATAGCGGCCAGGAGAGACGTGTTCGAGAGGCTGGCCGTGAAAGAACCGGCGACCGTCAAGTCCACTGGTCCAGAGAGACCCAAGTCCAGACTACAACAGGCCCGAGAGGCGAAACCCTCGCCGGCTCCTCGCTTCGGCAAGGCCTCCTCAGGTGTGAGCAGGCCCCACTCCGCCCTGCCCGAGAACAGAGCCTCCAGCTGCGGGCAGAGGGGAGACCCTGGCCCGGCTCCAGTACCTGCCCCGGCTCCAGTACCTGCCCCGGCTCCAGCTCCAGCAGAACAGATCGTGTCTCGTCCCAGTGAAGCTCCGAAGCAGCAGGATTCACTGACGATGGAGAACAGTGCGGTGACTGTGGCAGTGAGGGTCCGGCCTTTCAGTGCCAGGTACTGCGGCTCTCACCTGGGTTGGACTCAGTTTGCTGTTCAGGTGGCTTCACCTGGGCTTCAGTCAAATTCACAGCTGACTGTGACAAGATGCAGTTTCATTAGATGTTGAATACGATTCGGAAAGATACGCTAGTCCTTTTATTTGTTGGAGCAGCACAGGGATTTAGGAAAGAGAACATACACCAACAGGAAGAGCACTACATTGTAAATATTAAAGGTGCAGTGTGTGAGATTTTTGTCACTTCTAAAAATATCACAAAACAATGACATACTTACATTTTGCATGAAATTATAATGACCTAAATGGGTGAGATGATGGATATAACTCATGTATTGTAGCTATTTTGATAACTGATAGTAAAAGTCAGTTTTAAAGCAAATTAATTTTTATTCCACCGTCACAATTGAGACGGTTACTTTTGTTTATCTTGAAATTCAATTGATTCCCTCTCCAGTGTCAAGCAACAAGAACATTGATCAGTTGCAGGCTGACGCTGCAGCGGAGGAGACCAGTTAATGGGTTTGCCTCAGGAAATATTGACATATTTTTAGGATCCCAAGGATAAAAGTAAAATATTTTGCAGGTGATAATATCAGGAAAAAAAGATTTGTTAATGTATATGCAGACTGGGAATACAAGTACAGTAAGTGATTGGATGCTTATTTATCGTTTCTTCTCGGTTACAGGGAGAAGGCAGAGAAGGCATCGCAAGTCATTTTCATGAATGGCCAGGAGACTGTGGTCCAACACCCAGAGTCCAAACAGAGGCACTCATTCACCTACGACTTCTCCTTCTGCTCGGTGGACGAGAGCCAGTCCTCCTTCGCCAGCCAGCAGGCGGTGTACGAGACACTGGCCAAACCTCTGCTCCTGAGAGCCTTCGAGGGTTTCAACGCATGTCTGTTTGCTTACGGACAAACGGGCTCTGGGAAGTCATACACGTGAGTCGCGCCGCCATCACTGAGCCACCTTCTTTTTTTGTTGTTATCTTTTTATTCGAACAAGGAGAAAATAATTACATTTCAATTGCATGCAGTATTATAACAAATCAGATTTTTACCCCGGTCTTCTTTACATAAGTCTTTGTTCATCCTCATGCTCCACGCCTTTACAATGTTTTCTTCTCCAAACACTCAACATCAGAACTAGGGGTCACATCATCTGGGATCAGTTGGTCTTCACTCAGTAAGAGGAGGAGGCAGGACAGCATCTGTTACAGTTCCACGAAATGCACTCAGTCTATTTAGTCCACATTTGGTCAAATCTTTCTATTTCAAACTTGAGGGAAAATTCGATATTTTCCATCATTTAAATCTCGTGTACAATGTCAATCGTGGGTGGTTCCACGTTTAACTATTTTCTTGCAGTGCATCTCTTATTCGCTGCCAGTAATATGTAAAGCAGTTTTTTTGTCATTGGCTTTCCAATTTGCAAATGGCTAAGGAACACACTTACCGGTACACATTTGAAAGGAATATTTAAACCAAACACATTTGTTTATATGTTTATGGATTTCAGCCCAATAATATGTAAATGACCTGGCAGTTCTAGAAGATATGAGAGCGGTCGACTTCCTAAGTCCCACACAGTCTCCAACACGTCACCACCACCTTGATGTCGTTCCTGGGTGGATGTAACCAAGAATGTCACAATGTATTTCCAGTAGGACTTCCGCCACGGGTTTGACCCGATTGAGATCCACTGTGACCGACACATTTTCTCCCAACGTTCTCCAGAAATGAGCTCATCCCCCTCTTTCTCCCACTTCTTCTTCATGTAATCTTTAAAAATCTAGAATGTATAGATCATTTAAGTGCTTGTTCTTGCTTTGAGTAGGATTATAACCCTCCCATTTTAATGTTTTTTTTTCTCAACTCTCAACCACTTTAAGTTGTACACAGTCTTGATGTTTTTGCAGGATGATGGGGTTTGGAGAACAGGCAGGCGTTATTCCACGTTTCTGCCAGGAGCTTTTTTCAAGATTGACGCACATAGAACATGAAGAGGTGAAATGTCACGTAGAAGCTTTTATTTATGATAATTAAAGGTGCGGCGTGTAAGATTTTGGTCATTTTTGTCTCTTCTAAAAAATATTGCAAAACAATTGGATACTGACATTTTCACAAATTTATAGTCACGTAAATGTTTTTTTTGTTTTTTTCCATGACCCTTAAATGAGCTCATTAATGTATATTAACATGAGGAGGGGGGTCCTCTCTATGGGGGCCGCCATGTTTTTACAGTAGCCCAGAGTGGACATACAAAACATCTTGAGTTTTAACCATAGGTTCTCCTGCATGTTCAGAAGGGTGAGGTGATGGATACGACATGCAACATCACCCCGAGATGTCACCAAATCTTACACACTGCACCTTTAAATTAGTTTAATGACAAACCAAGTGCTGCTTCCTTTCTCTGATACCCCACACTCAGCATAATGACTTGTAGTATTCAAGTCTAATTATTTGTCTTCTTCATTTAAGGTGGAATGTCACGTGGAGATGAGCTACTTTGAAGTGTACAACGAGAAGATTCATGACCTCCTGGTGACGAGAGACGAACCGAGCCAGCGCAGGATGCCTGTGAGTGTTTACCAGAGACCTGAAACTCAAACAAGTCCCGCCCCCGTAGAGTTGTTACAAGAAAACCTGGGACTGATTGAGACCAAAACTGTACTTTGTGCTGAGCTAAACATTTTTCCTTCACCTCTGAAGTTAATCATTCTAACATGGGAGTCTATGGGAATGAACAGCCTCAAGTGGCCACCCTGTGGACTGCAAGTCTTTGCACTTCTCTTTTGGCTTCACCCGTCTGCACCGGAGGCTGCCCCTCGACTGCAGCTCCTTTCAATTTTTAAAACTTCACAAAACAGGTTTCAGGCAGTAGCTACGATCAGTTGATATCAGCGGAACTTGAAATGGATTCCATGGAGCATCTTCCTGCTAATGTCGCCTCTCTGTGATGTAGCATTCAGTCCACAATGCCTACGAAATCTCTCTGTCGTTTTGTGTTTCCAGCTGAGAGTGAGGGAACATCCCATCCACGGTCCCTATGTTGCTGAACTCTCCACGTGAGAAACACATACTTTGTTTTAAAGGTGCAGTGAGTAAGATGTGGTGACCTCTAGAGGTGAAGTTGCATGTTGTGTCCGTCACCTCACCCTCACCCCTCTGAACATGCAGGAGAACCTGTGGTCGACTTCAGTTGTCATTAAAACTCAAAATATGTTTCGTACGTCCACTTTTACTTCTGTGGAAACATGGCGGCCCCCGTAGATAGGACCCCCTCCTCATGTAAATATACATTAATGGGCTCATTTAAGGATAATGTATTAAAATAAGACATTGAGGTGATTATAAATTCCTGAAAATATCATTATGTAAATATTTTGTAATGTTTTTAGAAGTGACAGATATGACTGAAATCGTACACATTGCACCTTTAAAGTCTACATTCTCACCTAAGTGTTCAGGATAGTTATCGAGCTGCTCATTCTGTTATTTCTTCACAGGAACGTTGTCAGCTGTTACAGTGACGTTCAGGTTGGTGTCAAAGATCTTCTCTTCCAAACTTCACTTCACTTTTTGAGTGTGTAGATTGTATGAACCATGTTGACTGACTGAACACGTCACAGTCAGCTTTGAGAAGACAATGTATAGATATCAATATCTTTGAGACATGCACGTCAACTTGGAGATAAATGCTGAACTTCAGTTTACCTACTCTGTCTTCCCTTATAATTTTCTCTACTTTATAAAACTTCCTTTTGCCCTGTTCCCTTATCCCCCAACCTTTACTCACTCAAATCTCACATTTTTAAATCTAGTAGTGTCTTAAGGTGCGTCATGACTTAGGGATTTCTGCCTGTAAGGTATGAAATCAAAACACTGTTTATCCCGAGGTTAGAATTGGGGGAAAAAAAAAAAAAAGTCAAATGCAATGCTGTTAAAATCAAATGACCTGGCTCTGTTGTCAGGGCTGGTTGGAGCTGGGCAACAAGCAACGAGCCACAGCAGCGACTGGAATGAACGACAAGAGCTCCAGGTCTCACTCCGTCTTCACCCTGGTTATGACCCAGACCAAAGTATGACCTTGTCCAGTGTCTCCACCACCAGACACATCACATTCAAGTCCAATGCAACTCTTAGAGTGAGTGTGTGCTTGTGTTTGTTTACAGACTGAGTTTGTGGAGGGCGAGGAACACGACCACAGTATCACCAGCAGGATCAACCTGGTGGACCTGGCAGGAAGTGAACGTTCCAACACGGCTCAGACAACTGGAGACCGACTCAGGGTACACACACACACACACACACACATACACACACACGCAGATGCACACACTCTCATTCATTGTTACACTATCACCTTTTCTCTATTTTGTTCCATTGACCTATGTTGATTTAGTTTGCATTGCCCAAGTTGCATAGTCCTAACTGCTGATTGTGCTGTGTTGCCATAGGAAGGGGCCAGCATCAACAAATCCCTGCTCACGCTTGGGAAGGTCATCTCTTCCCTGTCTGAGCAGGCTCTGAGCAGGAAGAAGGTCTTCATTCCATACAGGGATTCTGTCCTCACATGGTGAGACATCCTACTGGTTATGTTTTTGAAAAGTAAGAAATATAAGGTAAAGAACCCTGCTTCACACTTTCATGCAGCGTACTGAAATCTTTAGTTCTGCGATTATTACTTTAATGCAGATTAGATTCGATTAAGTTTAGATTAGATAAACATTTATTCTTCCCACCGTGGAGACATTTGCAATGGTACAGCAGCACTACAGGCGAGGAGAGAATGGCACAGACATACACATTAAAACAATATTTAACAAGGTAGTACAAAATCAAATCAAATCCTTTTTTTTGTACACCGGATATGCACAAGTACAACTGTACGCAGAAGAGAGAGATATTTATTCATATTTAAATATTGATGGGGGGGGCGTCTCAGCCAGGGACAGGAAATGAACTAATGATTGATATTTGTTGAATAGTGTGGCAAAGTGACTGTCTTTTTGTAAACAAAAGTGGAATTCTTCATCACAGTTGTGTCTGATTAGATTTTAATGGGATTTTTTTCCATTTGATTTTAAATGAAACTTTGCATATTTTTACACCATGTTGATGATTTTTGGAGAGGAAATGTAATCATTAGAAGTAACAAGTAATGTTAGGATATGATGTACTTTGCCACTGTCCCATCAGTTAATTAAAGGTGCAATGTGTAAGATTGACTTCAGTTCAGTACTTCAGTTGTCATTAAAACTCAAAAGATACAAAGTACATTCAGTTTTACTACTGTAAAAACATGTTAATGCTTCCTCATTGAAGGGCTCATTTAAGGGTGATAAAAAAAAGATTATGAATTCACGAACATGTCAGTATGTAATTGTTTTGTGATATTTTTAGAAGTTACAAAAATGACCAAAATCTTACACTCAACACCTTTAACGGTCAGAAAACAGCATAATGGCAATTGTTACATGTTTAGTGACGTCTTTAATATTGTTGAACAAAAAACAGTCAAGTCTCATAGAAGCATCTTCCACAAACCTTGTGTCAGACATGTAAACAAAAAGCTCTCCATAAAAACACATGTCGCACCTCCTCCTTTTAGGATCCTGTCCCCGTTCTTTATTTCATTTTGTACATTTAAAAAAATTCTTCAACAGGCTTTTAAAAGAAAGCCTCGGGGGTAACTCCAAGACGGCCATGATCGCCACACTGAGCCCGGCAGGCAGCAGTGTGGAGGAGAGCCTGAGCTCTCTGCGCTACGCCCAACAGGCCCGGACCATCATCAATGTGGCCAAGGTCAACGAGGACACAAACGCCAAACTCATCAGAGGTGAGACTTTCAGAACCACCCTGTACCATGCTGTTGTTTACATTTTCACTTTCTTTTATATCCTTTCCAAACTCATCAAAGACTTCATGAATTATTAATTAGCCAGTCCGGACTTAGTGTATTTTATTTTGTTTTGTTTCATTTCTAAACTCACCAGAGGTGAGACCTTTAGAATGATTTTATTTTATTTGAGTACATTTCATTTAATCTCCTTTCATAGCATTTCCAAACTGATCGCAGGAACTATCTGCTATCTACTATCGAACTATCAGGTCTTCACTCGGAATTACGAGATACAGACGTCAGATTTTGGAGATATGTGCAGAGAAACACTTTACTAAGTGAACGCATTCCGCTCCTTGTACTTTCCCTCTGTCTTCCACATTTATGGACATGATGTTTTCCCAGCTGCTCAGACTTATTCACTTTGTGTAGCTGAAGGTCTGCACATCCTGCACAAACACCTCACACCTGTACGTCTTTACTCTCAAGGAAACGCTTGTGCTGTGTCTGACTCATGACAATCATCAGGCCTCTTGGCATCTGGAAATAGAGTTTGTACACAAGATACAACAATCGCATTTTCACTGCTCCTTAAAAATTCATTTGCCATCCACATCTTACTCATATATATATATATATATATATATATTCACATACATATGCACATCACTGCGCTGCCATTTATTCTCTTTCTGTTTGTTCCCTCATCATCGTCCTCTTTACTTTACACACACACGTCCATCTTACTATTCAGCCCTTGCTCTTGATCTTTCCTCCCCCTCCCTCTCCACCCTCCACCCTCCTGTCTGCCCCATCTATCCATCACAAACTTATGCACTACCCAGTTCAATTAAGGTTTGGCCCTAACCTTGCCTCCAGGGCATATTTATGCACTGTCAGCTGCACATGGCAGCTAACTGTCATGCAAGTATTATTTTTCATGAGGTGATTGTGCTGCTGTTACGTGTTTTGGACACTAAGGGGAGCTCTTGCTGTAGTTTTCCATGACTGTGTTTGTCAGAGTCAGGGTTGTCAAACTCATTTTCAGCAAGGGCCACATCCGCATTATGATTACTCTCAAGGGGCCCGTTTAAATTGTGGGACTAACTGTAATTACTACTTAACATATTGTAAATCAATTGTCTTCGTACTTGATTATCATTTTTTTCAAGTTACAAATATTGTTAAGGCATTTACGTACATGTGAAAAATGTAAACACAAAAAACAGTGGCATGTGAAATTAACTAGAGTTCATGGGCAATGTATGCTTTAGACTTTTAAATAGACAATCATATAACTTTAAAGGTATAGTGTGTAATATTTGGTGAAGTTGCATATCGTTGTATATCGTATCCATCACCTCACCCTGGCCCCCAGTTGTCATTAAAACTCAAAAGATCTTTGGTGTGTCCACTCTGGGCTACTGTAAAATCATTGCAGCCCCCGTACAGAGGACCCACTCCTCATGTAAATTGACATTAATGGGCTCATTTAAGGGTAATGGGAACAAAAATACATTGAGGTGATTATTCAAATGTTAGTTTGTAATTGTTTTGTAATATTTTTTGCCACTGCATAAATACAAACGCCTTAAAAACATAGAGACCTACTCTTGGTGTAAATATTTAATACAGGGCTTAATTTTAGGGTTAGATAAAGCAAGGCATACATTTGGTGATTATACATTTGTAAAAGTGGCTACATATAATTATTTTGTAATTCTATTTCCATTAATAGAAGTGAAAAAATCACAGAAATCTTACACACTGTGTGTGTGTGTTTTCCAGAGCTGAAAGCAGAGGTGGAGAAGCTCCGGGCAGCCCAGATGAGCGCTCAGGGAATCGAACCAGAGAGAGTGCGGTCGTTCCAGCAGGAGATCACTGCCCTGAAAACCAAACTGTGTCAACAAGAGAGAGAAATGGTGGAGGCCAACCGGTCAGTGTTACTGCACCACCATGTATTTATTTATTTATTCTATTCCTTTGACTTGGAACTCCGAATGAATTTTGTTTACCTTTTTGAGAAGATCGTAGTAAATACAGCTTTAAATGACAGCACTTTAGATTCCTTGTGATATTTTTGTGTAGAATTTGATTTTAGAATTCATTTATATATATATATATATGTTGATGTTGTTTTGTCCTCACTTGCTAACAGTGCGTGGAGAGAGAAACTGGAAGAAGCGGAAATACGCAAGCGTATGGAGACGAAAGAGCTGCAGGTAATTTGTTCAGAATCTTAATTCAGCTCTTTTTTTTTTTTATTTATATGTATTTCTTTTTTTTTTTCTTTTGAATTTTTCTTTTTGTATTTATTATAAAGAAAATAAATACATAAAATCAAATCTTTATTTATTTTTTATCTATGTTTATTTTTTCATTTTTTTTCTTTTTTTGACAAACAATTGATTAAAATAATATTTTTTATAAAAAGAGTTCAAAAGAATGAGCCCTGACATTAGAAATGATTTATGTTCCTATGTCCTAACACACGTTCCATATTATAGTACATGTAAAATGAAGAATGCCGGATGTAGGAAGTGATGTCCTTTGTCTTATGCGTCCTCAGAAAGCAGGCGTGACCTTCAAAGTGGACAACCGCCTTCCTAACCTGGTCAACCTGAACGAGGACCCTCAGCTGTCCGAGATGCTTCTCTACATGATCAAAGAGGGTCAGACCACAGTGGGCAAACTCACCTCTGACTCCAGCCTCGACATCCAGCTGACAGGAGCCCTCATCGCTGACCACCACAGGTGAGAAATGCAGTATCATGTTTGCAGTCTTGAATTCAAAGTAGTGATTTACCCTCATGCATCACTATTGACATTTTTTTCTCCAAATGAGCCGATTTCAGTCTATCATTTTGGTTGTTACATTTTATTGTGATAGGGTCTCTCTCGGCAAATTTTGAAATCAAATAAGATACATTTGATAGATCACCAGAACACTGTGAACAAATGTACTATCCTCTGGAATCATTAAAGGTCCAGTGCTTGAGATTTGGTGCCCTCTAGAGGTGAAGTTGCATGTTGTATCCATCTCCTCACCCTCACCCTTCTGAACATGGAGGAGAACCTATGGTCGACTTCATTTTTGTCCTTATCGACTCAAGAGGGTAGTAAATTAAAGTGACATCTGAGGGTAAAGTTAAATAATATT
>JAFBJT010106046.1:0-11118 GCA_016785325.1 Chascanopsetta lugubris | reverse complement strand
CTTTAAAGTGGCACAGAGAGCAGAGTGAAGACAACAGCCCATGAGGGGGGAGGGGGGGGTGTTGTGTTGGCTTGGCTGCTGCAGAGCTCGTGTGTTTTCATTGGCTGGGAATCACAAGCTGCCGTTGGTGTCGAGGGCCGGCCCCTGCTCTGATGTGTAAAACAGATAGATGGTCTGTACTGTCTGTTGCGGTTTGCTTCCTCTGTTTCTTTCCATTCTTCTCCCCCTCAGTGTTTCCAGCATCTGTGTCATGACATTTTCTGGACATTCTGGCACCCGATCTCTGTTTTCTCTCAATACTTGATCAGATATGTCTCAATCCACTTATTTCTAAGAGCGGTTACGCTGATGGGAATTGATAAAAGCTTCATCAAACTCAACGTATCTGGCCAAGACGTGATGTAAATAAAGTCCAACACAGACACACACTTGCAGGTAGAGCTGACACATGCTTTTCCAATCACAAGGAACTGTTTTAGTTATTATGGAATGTTTGCACAACCGTGTCTTACAAGTTATGGGTCATGGCTTTTAAAACAAGTGCAGGGAAACAGCTGTTAACATGTGGCAGATATTTTGGTTGTTATTTTTTTTTTTTTTACTAGAAACAAACTTCTGGTCTCGTCTGTCACAATATGCCCGTGATTCACCAGTTCTTTAAAGTGTTGCTTTTGGCTCAGAGGACCAACTTTAATGGGAGTTATTTAACAAATGTCTAACACGCAGAGGGCAGTGGCGCCGCTACTCTATCAGACCACAATTTAGAGAAGCAAAAAGACAGCGGGGATACAAAAGAACCAAAGGAGAAAAACAAAGTACCCAGTATTTCCAGTATTTCCCTTCCCTCCTGTCAGCAGCCAGCTGTGCTGGTGCGGCTCCAGGGAAAATAGAAACTTAGTTTGGAAGTCCAGTAAAGAACGGTTGGTAGTTTGATGAGCAGCAGAGTCGCTCTCTAAAGTTTTATAGCGAGGGATTGGAGGCTGCGTGATTTCACGTTCCTCGCCCGGCTCACATGATTAGTCAGCCGAGGAGTAGAGGAAGAAAACAGATGGACGCACGGAGTCAGGCAAGTGGACGGACGCCATTCGCTCGAAAATGCCAGACCTGCACATTCCTTCATCCGAGTTAAACAAATGTTGGAAACTCACAAAATCATTGAAACCATAAAATGTTAGTGTTAATGCTTTGGTTTTTAAAAAGTGAATGCGGGGCTGTCAAAGCAAAAGTGATAGCATAGTGAGCATAGACTATTTAAAGAACGACTACTTCTTTATTAAAAGGACAGTGCACATAACGTAATACACAGTATAACATGTAAATAGCGATAAAAGCGAAATCTTAAGCCTCCACCTAAATGTATATCCAATTACTCTTGGATACAGGAAATGCGTTTTTAAAGCCAAACTAATTACCTAGTGGCCAGAAGGTGGTACTGCAACTTCTGTGCTAGTTACCTCGTGTTATGCGGCCAAAGATGCAAATGATTTCACCGACAACCCTATTATTTTTTTATATTATTATTTACATATCACTCATTAGAATTATTGGATTTATCCAAAACCGCAATCCAGTTTTCATAATGCATTCATGAGCTACTGCCAGATCCTGGAGGGCATTCTGCTATGCAGCCAAGAAACAGTCAATAAAACACCCAGCAAAACCACAACATGTTGTTTTTACACCCGAGCTTCTGATTAAACTAACAAGATACAAGCCTGTTTTTCTAAGTGATCTTGATAAGTCCTGGCTGGTGGCTCAAATGTTTTTTTGGACAAATCATGACCTGCTCATTTCCCCTGTGTCTATGTTTTTTGTTTTGTTTAGCTAAGCTAACCTGCTGCTGTAGCACTGAGCTCAAATGTACAGTGTTGGTGTGGAATTCTTCATTTGAGTAAAAAAGGGAACAAGTTGTGCTTTGTTTAAAAACAATAACTCTTCTGTTCTCGTGAATCCACTTTTTGTCAAAGGTGTCGTCCATGTCATTTCAACCCTGTAATAGATTGTGGTCAGCCAGAAATGAACAAATCACCGAGCTGTCCTCCCGACGTCATCTCCTCCACTCGTGGGCTGATGGGAGGGGCTGGGATGTATCTGTTTCATCTCATTCATCATAAGTCTGGCCTGCCCTTGCTTGTTCTACGGGAACGATGGACCCCACCTTTAATGAGCTCCTCGCTCTTCTGTCTATCGCCCCCTGCAGGCTACAAGGTTCACAGTGCATCATATGATGACGTGCTCAACAATAGGTGGTCATCCAGCTCCGCCATCGGAACTCACCTGGCTGTGGAAAATCTTAAACCCAACTCAAGGTAACACAAACGTGCGCGTGTGTGTGTGTGTATATGTATGTCACTGTATTTGTATGAACAAGACCCACACAGTGGAATAAGTTCATGTATACACATCATAGGCAGATGTACAATGTCATTGCTCCAAGGAAGCGAAGCCAAAACATCTCCATCACTCCCTCTAGTGGCTAGCTGCTTTTTGGATGCCCCCTCCATGTTAGTGGATGGGATTTGAGCCCAGCTCAATAACCCATATGTCAGGTAACTAGAGTTGATTTGTTTGTCGTGTCACTAAAAATGGGGAAACCAGTCTGACCGCCTGAGATTGACATGCATTTGTGGGATCCATCACCCAATACCATGACTCCATCTTTCAGTCCCATTCCAAGTGATGTCATCAGTGCAAGGTTGCAGTGTTGTATAGCTTGATTTCTGTATAGTGGGAGGGAATGGAATGGAAAACATCTTTACATACAGTCCACGGCGCACATGTATGAGACTTAGAGAACTGAATGAAAGATTTCCTCCTCCCTGATGTGTGTGTAACAGTGATGATCGGGTTTCTGCCTCGAGTGCAGAGTCTTGGCTGTGGCCTCGCACTGTTTATTTCTGCTGGAGAGTTTTTCAGCAACATCTTGTCATCACATAATGTGCAGAGTATACAACATGTCTGCATGTTAGTCTGTGAATGTATGTATATATTATACATATGTGGGCTGGTACACTTCCATGTTTATACAGAAGCACGCTTGTCGTTTACGTCATCTATCCAGACGGACAGTAATCAGATCACATGCAAGTGGAACTAGAACTGTTGTGTATGCGATCAGAAAACCCTCAGAGTGACGTAAATCTGAGATGGAGGCAGGTTCATAAAAATAAAAAGTAAAAGACTACAGAGACATGGAAAATTCAGTGAAACCCAAATGCACGCATTATCCCGATCCTCATCATAAATAGTCACTTCAGTCTGTTTTTGTTATTGAATCATGTTTCCACAACCAAGACTTATGAGATGTTTGTCATGGTTTTTCAGAATAAAAGCACGGAAACAGATTCAACACATGGACCCTTGAGAGGAGGGAGAGGTTCTTGAGTCCAGCTTCTTTTTCATTCACCTGTTTGTGCTTGCGTGCATATGGTGTCTGTGGGATTTGAACAGGTGGAGTGTACAGGTTTTAGAGACACCAAGTGGTGAAGTTGCATTGTGCAGATGAATATCCCTCACCTAACCCTTTCCCAAAGCATGTAGAATGAGCTACAATAGTTATAGGTATTCATTTGACAATTTTGGGCCACCAAATTTAAATTACACCCATGAAAACATTCCCACCATATCATGATTCAATTTTATATTTTGTCTAATTGATTTTTTTTACCTAAATCTTGCAAACTGGGCCTTTTTTAAATGATGCCAGATTACTGTCAAGATTCAAACAACTAAATGTCCAGATGTGTCTCTCTCAATCTGGTTCTTATAGTGAAATCATATTTGTTAATTATTGTCATCAGATAATATAACCATGACATGGTTGTTTGTCCTGAGATCGGCTTGACTCTGCTCAGATACGTTTGATTTTTATAAAACGAAGGAAGCCTCTCGCCGAGTGCACGGAGGCATGAATCTGTTCTGGCTCGTATCTCGTGTGGACGCCGAACCGCACACCTGCTGCTGAACACACAGATACAGTCAGGTTTTCCAGGAGAGGGTGTTACAAGGGATTCCCTCCCTGACAACCAGCTTGTATTCACTACTGGGTGTCTCCCGTGGTTACGCCTCATTCCCGGATGGTTTATGGGAGAGCGTTGGCATTTCCCATGCTGATGCAGGCTCCTTCTGGCTGCCAGAAACTCGGAGCTACCACAGCACTAAACACACACACGTGGACATTTACATATCATGGGTAAATATCAAGAGTAGATTCAGCCGTCCTTCCTCTCTTTACTATTGTGAATCATTTATATGTGCTTTATTTGCAGTGAGCACCGGTCTCAGTCAGTCACATGTTTTCCCATGACAACTGCACAGGGGGTGATTTTTTTTTTTTTTCTAACTTGCATATTTTTATTCTATCGAGGTTTGAAATTATGCATAATTAAGGGCGTGGCCTATTTACAGTCTTTGCGACGCCCACACTGGCCCCTTGTCCACTGCTAGGAGCAGCTACAATGGGCATGGGAGCATCCGAACGGCACCATGGGGCAGAGGAAGAATGTGGCCTGGTCTGATGAATGATGATGGCTCACGTCACCAGGAAGTCAAGCTAGCATAGGCAGTGCAATGCATAATGGGAAATCTTAGACATACATCTACCTACGTATTGGAGCTGACCTTCATGGAAACACTAAGCCCCTGATAGCAGTGGCCCCTTTCAGTAGGATAAGGTTTCCAGGCCAGAATGGTTCAGGAATGGTTGACGAGGTTTAGCTGTTGACTTGGCCTTCAAATGTTCCTGCTCTGAATCTAATCTGTGGAATGTGCTGGAAAAACAATTCTCCAAATCAATGGAGGCCCTACTTCACTTCACTTCACAAAATTTAAAGAAAGGAGCAGAATTCCTAGAAGTATGACTCCTCCTCTGTGGCGGATCTATCGTGTATAGAGGCAGAGGCAAATGTAATATGACCAGCCTGAGTCCTTCTAATACCATGTGTTATGAGCAGATATAGGTTTCCATGCAAGGGAGAGGCCCCTGCAGTGACACTGTGGATGACGTACACAGATGTCTGTGTTAGTGGCTTCATGTAGCATGATGTCGTCTCCTCACTGTTTTCATATTCCAGCTCAGATTTCTCTTTGTCGACCTCCTCCAATTTCCACTTTCATGACATCATCTCTCTCTCTGCAGCTGCAGTGCTCTCTCTCTCTCTCTCTCTCTCTCTCTCTCTGTTGATGATGTATATTTTGGTGTCCGTTGTCACGTGGCCCCTGGTGATTGGTTCCAGGCCTCGTGGTCGCTCGTACGTGGTGAAAGTTTTTGGCTGGAACCCGACAGAGCGTGAACTCACCGCGTGTGACCTCGGCGAGCGGGAGAAAACAAACAGAGCGCGCACGAAGCTGCGTGAGCCGACGCTCGCAGGCAGAAACAGTCATCGGTGGAAAAAGTGTGGAGACTGTCAGAGTTTGTCGCCCGAGGTTTGGGTTTTAATCTGATGGGATTTTATAATCCAACCACCTGAGGCCAGAGTGAGATCACCGCACGCCACTCTGTCTGTCCACTCTGTCTGTCCACTCTGTCTGTCCACTCTGTCTGTCCACTCTTTCTATCCACTGTCTCTATCTGCTCTTTTTCAGCATTTATCCATCCA
This sequence comes from Chascanopsetta lugubris, assembly GCA_016785325.1. Classification (NCBI taxonomy): domain Eukaryota; kingdom Metazoa; phylum Chordata; class Actinopteri; order Pleuronectiformes; family Bothidae; genus Chascanopsetta; species Chascanopsetta lugubris. The sequence goes on along the minus strand of JAFBJT010106046.1, from coordinate 5,521 downwards.
TCTATCTACACATCTATACATCTATCTATACATCTGTCCATCTATGTATCTACACATCTACACATCTATACATCTATCTATCTACACATCCATACATTTATCTACAGATCTATACATCTATCTATACATCTGTCCATCTATGTATCTACACATCTACACATCTATACATCTATCTATCTATACATCTGTCCATCTATCTATCTACAGATCTATACATCTATCTATCTACACATCCATCCATCCACCGGCCCATCCTTCCTTCCTTCCTCCCCCACTTATCAGTGTTAATCTTCCCTCATCTAAATGTCTTATTTATTCTTTCATCACCCTTTCCCCTACTCATCTCTCTCTCCTCTCCTAACTCTCTTCCCTCCGCTCCTTCAACAGTAGCTAAGCAGCTTCAAGTTCTGTGTCTGTCTCTCTCTCTCTCTCTCTCACTCTCTCTCTCTCTCTCTCTCTCTCTCTCTCTCTCTCTCTCTCTCTCTCTCTCTCTCTCTCTCTCTCTCTCTCTCTCTCTCTCTCTCTCTGTCTCTGGTGCAGAGACATAAAGTAGACGACTCTTAAATCAGCCCGACTCTGTAATAATAATAATAATAATAATGATACCGGTTCATCTGCTGCCGCCATTAACATTTCCCTCACCTCCTCCCAGTCGCAACAAACCAGGCGGAGTGGCGCGTTAACTGCTGAATCTCACATTAAGTGCTTTGTGTTCTTTATGCAGGTACTACTTCAAAGTGCAGGCCAAGAATGTGTTTGGTTTGGGACCCGTCAGCGACACACTCACCTATGTCACTGAATCAGGTGTGTAGCGTCTACACTTAAACCCTGAACACTTTAATGGTTTCCTTATTTCCTGTGAGCAGAAATATGACTCTGTGAGGTTCATTTCATTGCGATGCGCGATATTCATGCTGAAAAGCATCCTGGGGGCAGGAGTGCATTACCAGCTGTACACTGCAGTTGTTATGAGTGTTATGGTTTTGTCAGACCGGTGAGATCGGGGGAACACATTAAACTTACAGTGCCGTCTGTGTGCTCCTCATCCCTGCTGAAACGATCGCATTCTTCTCTTTCAGACGATCCTCTCCTCATCGAAAGGCCACCTGGTAAGTTTGCGAGAGAGAGAGAGAGAGAGAGAGAGAGAGAGGAAGAGAGTGTTAAAGAATCCGTCTGGATCTGACTCAATGTTGCTCCTTCATCACTTCCCTCTGTTCAGACTCCTCAGGCAGGATTCAGACGTCACTGTCAATAACTGAGACTCTGAGGACTAAGTCTGAATGATGAGTCGGCTAATGTTGATGCTAATGTCATCTGTTGTAGGTTTGAGCCCGTAGGTCAAAAGGCATTGCTTCACTTTTGGTCGTTTTCCCGCAGAAGACGTATAAGACTTGTTAAGTTTATGCTGCATATCCATAAACATGTTTATTAGAAACTGTAATTGTGTTTATTAGTGGGGCGTCATGAGGGAGGTTTTTCCATGTCCTTTAACGGGTTTCATGGCTGCTCTGTGCATGTTGGACAGGGGTTAGGGTTAGGGTCAAACCCGGCCCCCCTGAGGGTCCAATCCGTCCCGCGAGATGACTTTGCAAAGTGTACAAACTTACAGAGATAGGCCCAGTCTCTGAAGACTGAAGAAAGTGCCCCGCCTACTGAATCTGATCGCTATGGTGACATCAGCTCTTTGAGGAAGTAGATTGAAAACCAAAGACAGGTGGTCTTTTTCTGTGATAGACAGCGCCCCCTCTGGTCTAGACAGTTGAAATGAGTTTACGGAACACTGAGCCCACAAAAATACATCAAAATGGAAAAAAAGCATAATATGACCCTTTTCAATTTGAAAAGATCCTGACCACATTAGTGGGACTTTCACACTGCCTGCCTGCCTGCGCCTGCATCATGTTTGTATTTTGACTGTGGAAACAGTAAGCAGACCGGTCCCAGATGTCGAAAAACGTCTGGATGAGTCATTTAGTTTGCACAGATTGAAAATGTAATTAAGTCCTAAAACCTTCAGCTTTATAACCTTATAACAGCATAAATCATCAGAACATCAAGGTTAGAGGAGGTAAAGTGGATTCAGGAAACGCACTCCTTCTGGCGACAGCCGCTCGAGATCATTTTCAGATTTGAACCGTTGGAGATATTTATACGTGGAGGAGGCGGAGGAGGAGGAGGAGGAGGTGAGTTTTACTGCCACAGCTTGAGGCCTCCTCTTCCCCTGCTCCTCAGGTGGAGAACCGATCTGGATCCCCTTCACCTTCAAGTACAACTCGGCCCACAGCAGCTGTAAGGGCAGCCAGTTCGTGAAGAGGACGTGGTACAGGAAGTTTGTGGGCGTGGTCCTGTGCAACTCGCTGCGATACAAGATTTTCATGGGCGACGGCCTCAGAGGTAACGGATCACACGACGACACAACAGGCGCCACGCTCACATTTTGCATAGAAAAGTGACGTATCGACGTAGTACAACTTTCAAATGACTCCTGCATGTAACCGTCGATCGGATCCACACCAGCCCAGCTGTTCCGTGGTTGCTCTGCAGTTTCTGCCCTGGGATTTGAACCTTAAGTCGGCGGGCGATAAACACCACTCTTGTGTCGTCTGCTCACACATTGCACCAGAAGTACTAGCATGTCACATGTTAGCTTGATTGTGAATTACGATATAAGTCACAATATCACCAGAAAATTGGCAGAAAAATGAAAGAGCACATCGCCACCTACAGTATTGGAGTGGTACTTCCATCCATGAATGAATTCCCTTCTCTAGTCCTCAGCCAGCATGTGTTTATGTCCGACGCCCTCTGCTTTTTTCATGAAAACAATCAAACCTAAGTTCATCATACTTGACCTCGTCCTCCCTCTGCAGAGCCTTTCTACAGTATAGGAGACACATTGGGACAAGGGGAGGACCACTGCCAGTTTGTGGACTCCCACAGGGACGGGAGAACAGGCCCCGCCTACCTCTCAAATCACCTGCCCACAGCACAAGGTAAAACAGCAGCACATGTTGGTGACCGTGACTTTCAGCAGGTTCTCCCCCAGGATCTGATTCTCTGGCTCTGTTCTGCGGATCCATGTTCTCTGTTCTTTTGAATGAACTCTTGATGAGGGATCAACTGGGGTTGTGCATGTTTCAGTCTCATCTGCTTCTCTTTAGCCCTGAATATTTTTCTGATTAAAGCGTAATTTCTTAATATCGGTACAAAAGTGCAGCTGCTTCCTATCAGTTACTGGATTCAGGTTGCATCAATGGGGAATGTGTAAACATAATCGATCGCAGCCAAGAGATGCAAATAAGCGATGATTGGAAAACCTTTTCTTGTGGATGTACAGTTTGATAACAAGTGCTACCTCAGTGCACCTCAACCATAAACTGCATTTAAAGGTTCAGAGTGTAGAAGTCGCATACTGTAGCTGAATGAAATGAATTATAATGTTTTTAAAGATGATCTCTGCCATGTGAGGCAGCTCTTTACTTCTTGATGGGTTGAAATCCCCTGATATTTGTGGCTTTAATTGTTTATTATTTATTTATTCGACATCTCAGACTAATTAGGAATGAGTTGAGATTATGCATTAACATGATATCGATCCAACTATTTTTGCTACATTTCTGGATGGTGCGAGGAAGTAGAGACATGCCGATCTTAATAGATTGTCCCTAAACTCAGTAATCAACAAATATAAATATTTGTATGGAATTTTAGATCCAAACTTTTGCTAAGAAACATATGTTTGTTTACGTTTCAGGTTATTTCCGTGCGTACCGACAGGAGCCCGTGAATTTCGGAGTCATCGGCAGGCGTACGACTCATCCGTTTGTGGGTTGGTATGAATGCGGTGTGCCCATCCCTGGGAAGTGGTAACACAGGGTGGTGGTGGAGGAGGAGGAGGAGGAGGAGGAGGAGGAGGAGGAGGAGGAGGAGGAGGAGGAGGGGGTGACGTTACTTTCACCTGGATCTGCTTCCTGTTCTAGACTCACAGCTTCACTGGTGCTGCCCGGAAAACACAGACTTTTGCCCGTCGCGACAAACACACCACTACGAGTTTATTACGGCCTCACAGACGGAGAATATAGGTCTTTTATTTCAAACAACTCAGTGTTTATCGTTACAATGCACTTTGTCATAGAAAGCAATCTGTATATGAGGGGATGAAGAAGCATGTGTGCTCTCGCTTAGCTCTTTCGGTGTTCTTTTGCAGAGACAGGTCCTCACCCAGTGTTATTTATCTCATTCATAATGCACACATGGTCGAAGCAGTGACGTGGGACCAAAGCACAGGCTGCCAAGAAAACTGTACCAATGGGCACTTGAGGTGTTTCTTAATTGTTTTTTGGATCGATGAGATTTATTCTTTTTGTTTATAGCAGCTTGATTATGTTTCTTCTCCATATGTTTTTTTTGTTGGTATTGGCCAGATTTCATTACTGTGTAAGTTTTCGATGTATACAGACAAAGAATAAAAAGTATTTGCTCAGGAACTTTTGGGGGATTGAATAAATGTGCAGAGGAAACCGCAACAATCCAAAAACATGAATCATAACCTTCCCACTCTGGCCACGCACAGACTCTTTATCCAGCTCTGCTCCATCAGACTAATGGAGGACGTGAGGATCAGAGGGTTTGATTGAGCCAGTTGGACGAAGAACCGTCAGAATCCGAGGAGACGTGCGAAACGGCTTGATGAAGGATTAAGGCGGCGAGGAGGGAAACGAAGAAACACCTGTTCCCTGGCATGAGAGATGTTAGATGAAGGGAAGCTCCAGTCATGGGTAAAGTATCAACACATTCATATCCAGAGTTTTTACTCTAAGAATAGCAAATGAAAGCAAACAAGGTAGTTTGACTTTGTGTATAGTAAAAAACTAAGATCTTTTCAAAATAAAGGTTTACAATCTGAAAATGGAATAAACCCTGATATGTCGCTCAATGGTCCTTGATGGAAGTATTCCAACTTCCTTTTCGTACTTTGAAAATTCAGAGTATTATGAAAGTCAATATTCATACTTGCAGAGTTAACTTTAAAGGTTTAGTGTGCAGGATTTTGTGGCATCTAGTAGTTATGTGACCCTCCCCTCACGTCTCGCTCCGTGTGTGTGGGAGAATCTCTAATGACCTTCAGAGCACAGTGAAACCATAACAGTCCCTCTCTCAGGCTTGTGTTTGGTTTGTCCTTTCTTGGCTACTGTAGAAACATGGCGGCCTGGATGGAGAGAGACCTTCGCTGATATACGGTATATAAATGGCTCATTCTAACGTAAAAACACAACACCAACCATATTTAGCTTAACATGATTATAGAATGAAAACACTGTTGGAATATTCCCTTAATCCTACACAGTGTACCTTTAACTCTATTATTATAATGTTTCATTATGTAAACAGACGTTTGTGGTCCAGTACATTGTTTTGGTGCTAATTTTGACTATCACAGTACACTTGGTAATTTACCTTTAAATACATGTATTTTAGAAATAATTGGTTTGTATGTAAAAACAAAGTAAATGGTGACTTG
>JAFBJT010106045.1:84102-100331 GCA_016785325.1 Chascanopsetta lugubris | reverse complement strand
TGCAACAATTTGCAAAGGACCGTATTCAGACTGTGTTTTACCTCTGTCCAGAATGATCTAATCTCAAATGGATAGCACAAGAATGTGTCCTGACATTTGATCACTCATTGTCATTGTCTTGTTTTCAATGTGAGTGAAAATGCTTCCGGGGCCACACGTAAAGGACCCCCTGAACTGACATCCTCTGATCTGCTATAATTTTACATCAAATCAAAAGTATTTTTACACTTCAGCTACACTGACTGCGTTGTGATTTGATGTTTTCAAAGTCTGTTTCTTCTTATCTAAATCTGGGTTGGTGAGCACTCACCACTGAGACGTCAAACCATGATGTTATCCCTACAAAACCAATTTCTACAGGCATATAGGGATAAAACCATGGCATGTTTCTAATAGTTAAACAATAACGTGCTGCCTACTTAGCTGTAATGTACCAGTCAGCTAAAACAAAGAGAAGCTGTCAACCAGAATTCGTAAAGAGAGTGACAATGTCAGCAAGTTTGGTTAATGACCAGTCCACTGCTCCCCCATAAATACACAATTGCCACTTCACCCATGATGTTAAAAGAACCAGGTGTTGCTGCAGCTGCTAGCTACCGTCAATGCGGGTTAGCTTAGCTGCGGTGATTAGCCAACTGTTAGCCACGGTGGCTACCTATTAAAAGGAAAGGTAAACTTCCTGCCTCGCGTGGTTACTGTGTATTTGAAACCAAGATAAACTCAGTCACTTTCGTGTAGCTCTTAAAACGACCCAACATTTCTGAATGAAAGCTGTTTCATGGGTGATGACGCCACCCAAGCCACAGCATCAAATGACAACTTTAGCTAGCTAGTTTCTTGTGGCTAGTAAACATTTCTTAACATTTCTTATAAACAGTTTGTTGGCTGACCGGTCGCTTCTAAGCAATGCTTTTTATATCTTGCCAAAAATCTACAGCCAGCCAACCATCACATTGTAGGGTTCACTGTGTGAGCTGAGCTGTTGACATTAGCCAGCGCAGGTAAGCTAACACATGCTAGCAGAGGTTAGCTAATCAGAGACTGCAGCTTTCGGATGGTCGCTTTTACTGGCAGTGTTTGTTCGGCTATCGGCTGCACCGGCTTTAACAAACAGAATAGGACATACTATCTCATTGAAGCCTGGTATGGGGAGTCAACGGGCCGCCACGTTATGAGCTCTATCGGTCCCCTCACTCACCATTTCTTGAGGTTGGCTGCTCACAGGAAAAAACGCCTCCACTGCACTGTGACAGCAGTGAACTCACAGCGGCCACAGACACAGACAGCTGCGTGTCCAACTTGAACCTACAGGGGGCAGTGATGGGCTGTATCCAGAGGGAGAACAATGTATTGTGATGATTTACCCATCAATTGAACGGTCTGAAAAACAAAAGGATGCAAATCTCGACAGCTCCAGTTCCGGCTTTGCCCAAAATGCGCCGTATGGTGAAGCCCTGTAACCATTTTACAACCTACTACAAAATGAACTCCACCGCTGCAACTGATATTAATAAAGAATAATATGGGTAAAAAGGTCATTTAAATCTATTTAAAGTTTGAGAGTTCACCACCAACACTACTACTACAACTGATACTAATAATGATGATAATGATATCGAAGACATTTAAATGTATTATCATTTCGAAATTGGTTTGCCTGTGTATAGGACAAATACTATTTATTCTGTCAAGCAAAACAATGCCTGTCCACTTTGTGAGACATCAACAAAAGTTGATGAATAATTGTTTTTTGTGTGAAAAACACAGAGGAATTGAAGGTTTTTGCCTAATAATTATTGTCAAAAAGAAGACTGAGGGTTCTAGTCTCACCATTGTCCTGTTTTGGGTTGACATTTCTTTAACATCAATCAAATAATCGAAAAATTACAGATTGTTCAGGAATGCCAGTTTGGGGGCGGCAGTAGCTCAGTCAGTAAGGACACAAGCTTGTAACCGGAGGGTGGCCAGCCCCTCCTCCTTGGCAATGCCGAGGTGCTCTTGAGCAAGGCACCAAACCCCCAACTGCTCAAGGCACCTGGATATGGCAGCCCCCTCACTCTTAACATCTCTCCCTTAGTACCTGTATTGTGATTTTGTGAGTATAACCGCATGTACAGCATGTAGAATAAAAAAATTTAAAGCATGTAAATGAATAAAGTGGGGGAAAAAAAGAATTTCCCCTTAGTGGGATTAAAAAAGGTAATCTTCGTTTGTGGTTCACAACATCTACCTACTAATTTGTAGCCCCTATGTTTTTTTTTCAAATAGCAGAACTTCAAAATTACCATTTTGAAAAGGTGTAAAATTGGATCTGAGGATTGAAATGGTTGCTCCCTCAATATAGCAGATCCCTGTGTTGCACCATCATATTTTTCCAGTAACTGAGAATGAACAATTAAACGGTGTGTTTTTATAATAACTGAAGGCAACCACAGATTCTTCCTCAAGGGTTAGGGATGAGAAGGATGAAATTGGGAATCTTATACACCTGTGCCTGATTTTATAATCACATAGCCATTGAATTACTTATAAAATATAAGGTATACAGGGATCCATCTCTGTGTTTAAGTCCATCTGGTTGTGTGTTACAAATAACATGAGGATGAGTAACAGGATGAGTCACTCAAGCGCTTGAGGATAACCAACACCATTCCAAAAAGTAGAATGTTGTTTCTCATTACTCTTATTCACCCCTTTCTATTCTGCGTTTTTGTCGGATGGGAAACTTTACTTCCTTCTCTGGGCCTGACAGCAGCTGTCACCGCAGACAGAGTGCGACAGAACCCACAGCAGCCTGAGACATGCAGAAATCAGGCGACCTGTCACAGGACGTCTAGTATCACAGATCTAACCTTGTGATTGGTTTGTGATTAGGTCAACTGGTCAGCCGCAGACACAGGCACTTTGACATTTCTGAAAGGGCATCAATAAGGAGACAGAAGTTGGCTGACTTTAACCTATGAAATGGCGTCCCCATATTTTCTATGCAGGCTCTTACTGAGCTGCCATCATCAGTGACTTGTGTACTCAGCTGCAATGGTATCAAAGAGTTGAAAGAACAATTGACCAAGTCATGAAAACAAGCGAACGCTCATGAAGCTCTGAGCTCATCCTATTTGACTCATCCAAAATATGTTGAATTAAAGCAGTTTTACCGCAACAATTCCATCGGTAGATAAAGAGGCTACAATCCACAAACAGCAAATGGGGGAAATCCTACTGATTAATCTCATGGCATATTCTCAGTTTGGTTTATAGCAATAAAACATCACAGTGGCGACGCATCACAACCTCAAATGCCTGTTGAATTTACAAGAATATTATTGCCTGATTAGTCTTTTATTTTATTTTATTCTTTTAAGAACTTCTAACATATACGACTACCAGAGGAAATTCTGTTGCTATTAATGGGCCATTTCAAGTGTCTCATATAAACAGGAGTCCAGCTCATGAAATACAAACAAAGCCATACATTTAAAAAAAAAATGCTGTAACTATCAAGCTCAGAACTAACTGCACATCACTTTTCTCAGAGTTGGTCAGAAAAAAAATCCACAGTCACTATCATCTCATCTTCAAACCAAATAGCCCACTGCTCGGCCACTCTACCGCATCTACAGTCAACCATAATGCAATATCATTCATCCATTCATTCATCATGTATAACACATGTCTTTTAACGCTTGCAGGAAAATGGAACTGATCCCTGCTGACACAAGCATGACATTTTGCCAGTGTATCACAGGGACTTACAATAACAACTCCCAGAGTCAGTTCAGAGTCTCCAATAAACCAGAGCCCAGTCTGCATGTCTTTGGACAGTGGGAGTAACCTGGAATACCCAAAGCCAAGAAGAGGACATGTAAACTCTGCAACACCCAAACAGGTTGACAGTGCAGATTTTTGAAGGTTCCGGTCCTTGCAGCAAGTTTGTCCTCCGGGTCAAACTCGTAGGAGGATTCCAATGTTTCTGAACTGTGGCCATGAAGTAAAGTACTGTATCGCTGCAGCACAGCAACCCTCCACTGTGTCAGAGTACTTCCACAATCCAAGAATATTCATCCTCCATCTTTAATAGTTCAATTGGGGTTCCACTTTCATTGGCCTGTAGAAATACATTTTATGTTATTGTTTTTTAACTTTACAAAAAAAATTGTTTTAATTCATTAACAGTAGCACACCGGAGAAATATACAGTTTTCAAGATGTTCCTCTATCTAACCAACTTACCTGATCTATCTCACGATGAAAGCACTGTCTTGGATGTTGGAACAACTAAACTGTGGAACAGAGAGGAAATATTCAATAAGAATTTCATGAAACTCTTATTAAAAGTGACAATCTTATTCTTAAGATTATTCTTAATCTTATTAAAAGTGACAATACAAAGAGTGACAATTACATTCAGTTCTCTTGGGGTCTTCACTGGTTCCGGCCCTCGACAGCAAAGCATGGAAAACGGCCTTTGCTTGGTCTTAGAATGCTCTTTGAAACACATACTGAATACCTTAGCAGGCAGGTAGACATCCCAGTCCGCAGAGTGGTCTTTAATCAGATCACTGACCATCCTGATCAGGGGCAAGAGAGAATACCACAACATTCACTTGAAGACAGAAGTAGAGGAGTATTTTCACATACACCAAAAGCAACTGAATGAAAAACATGTAGATTACAATCCACAGCAGAGCAACAGCATGAAGTCATCAACTCTGTAGCTTCTTTAGTGTATACTATTTTTGTGATTAATGGTTAAATGCTTAGTCACCTTGGGGCTGGGAGATGCAACAATGAACAAACAATTTAGTCAAAGGAACATTGTCTGACAGTATATGTTGCAGTGATCAGTCCATCATTGCGGAGTAGCTAACTAGAAAAGTCTACACCTTGAAAAAAACAACAACTGTAAACAACTGTCTCATCAGAAATCTACAGAAGTCATGCTAATGCCATATTCATAAACGAGGAAATGGATTTAAGTTGAAGAACAGTGATTGTTTCCTTCTTCATACCACTGGGGGTTATGAGAAAAAAGTGAGGAAAACCCCACGTGAGCTATTAAAATCAAATCATAATGTTTAAATAAAGTGGGAACTTCTCTGAATTTAAACATTGTTAAACACACTTGTAATTGCAATTAGGACAAGCTTGTTGTTTAGGGCCCATTTTTTCAATGAAGTCCATATATAATCTATTAATTGTAATCTAAAAAGAATGGCACATCATCTAAAAAGTAATCCTCTCGTAAAATGATCATATTGGATTTTTTAAAATGTAAACAATAATGCACCAGGCCGTGTTGTGTCCTGTTGTATATATACAGACCTGTTAATCTGCTGCTGTGTGAACAAATCTACAGTGCCCGTCTGTTGATGATGGATGATCAGACTGATGGTGATTTTCAGTTGATCTGTCAGTTTTCTGTTGATCTGGCATAGGACACACACACACACACACACACACACACACACACACACACACACACACACACACACACACACACACACACACACACACACACACACAGATTTGGGGCTTCTGTTTGCAAAATCCAAAATTTGCTTTGGAGCATCTAAAACTTTGAAATCTGATGACAAGGCACAACATTATTTAATTCAGTTCCATTATGTTGAATGAGGATGAGGTATTGTAAACATAATTGTTGTTAAGCTGGATATCAATGCAAAATAAGCCATTAACAGGCAATCAAAGCCTCATGGGACATATGATTTGAGTATATTCTTCGCTATCTGGTGAAACAAAGATGATGTGAGACTTGAGGTGGAAAAATAAGTTCTCTACATGTGCTATATGAGTGGTTCAGTCAATCGTTCACTCACTTTGTGGACGATGTCCTGGGGCAGTCTGCAGAGGATTCTGAGGGGGAACCCAAAATGCTCGATGATGTCCACTATGTGCTTTGCGATATGCTGAGGGAGACACGACGGCATCGGCACAGCTTCCACCCACTTGGAGTAGTAATCTGTGACAGTCAGGATGTATTTGTGTCCGTTCAGTGTTTTAGGCAGGGGTCCTCTGACGTCCAGACCAAGCCACTGCCACGGCTCTTTCACCTGAAATCACAACATACTGTTGTATTGTTGCAGCATGTGACATGCTGAACTTAAGCACTCATTCAGGGCGTACACATACCTCAATCATGTTCTCAGGCTCCTTTTCTGCCTGCAATAAAATAAAATAAAAACCTTTGATAAAAATGCATCATGGAAAGAATTATAATTTCAAAGTATGAAATCCTGTCAAATACATACACTGGAATTAAAATCCGGAGCCCATTGAATATCCTGTAGACGACAAATGGATCACAATATTTGATGAGTAATTGCAGTCACACAGTACAGAACGTGCATGTGTGTGATCTGATCTCAGTCGAAGTGACTGAAAAAACAACTCAAACAATTTACCTTGTACAATGATGAGTAATTACACTAAACTCAAAGGGTAGAGTATGAAGCATTCAGTGACATGCAGTGGTGAAGTCGCATGTTGCACCCATCACCTCACCCCTCCCACCCAAGCAAGTAAGAGACAGCGTGGAAGTCTTTAGTTATCTATAAATGTCAAAAGACATTGACTTTGTTTATTCTGGGCAACTGTAAAAACAGGAAACCTTCAGTCAGAAGACCCCCCTACCCAATATAAAATACAAGGGTTTATAGGTTCATATTTATGTCAATTTGCACACTCACAATATCACAGACTCGTGAATATATTACTTAATATTGCATTGTTGGAAATAGAAATGGAATGTATTCACCTAAATCACTGGACCTTTAATTTATGCAGTCAGAGCTCTTACCTGTGGGACACAGTAATCACCATGGAAGAAATGGGGGAATGAGTCAATCCTCATCAGCCCTTCATCGACTATAATCCTCCATTTGTGGGACTTTGCTTGATCTTGGTCTCTGATCATTAAAACAGAAAAAAATATATCAAAAGGTAATTTACTTCAGAACAGCCCCTAAAACACATCTGTCAATACAGGGAGTGCAGGAGCAATATGGTTTGGAGTGCAGCTGGCTTCAGTTTGTGAATTCTGTTAATGTGGACAAAGAACCAAAATCCATTGTTTGAAGATCTATAACATGAAGGTAGAACTTGATGAATCATGGTCATGAAATATCAGTATACTGACTAAACATCTTTCAAACTATGTTTGCCTGTATGTCATGTGACAACCTGGGGTTTCAAACTGCTAAAACAGATCAGTGTCATGGTGATTTTTACAAAAATGTACAATTACATGCTGGAGATAGTGACTTTAATTATAACTTTCTCTGCTCTAGTGTGGTATAAATACAGTAGATGAAAATTAATAAAGTAAAACAATAAGAGGCTGAAGGCAAAATATCTCTTGATAAATAACTTACCCGTCAGGCTCCTCGTCTGTCAGACTGCTCTCTTCGATCTGTACATTGTTTGTTTGAGATAGAGCAGGATCTGTCTCTGAGACTTTAGCTTGTGTCTGTGTTAAGAAAACAAAAACATATTGAGCATCGCTGTTTGCATTGATATAAACAATTACATTGACTAGGTATAGACTAGGTGCTAAAATTAAGAAAAGGTGAGGAACTTACACACCTGTTTAACCCTCACGGTTTCCGTTTAAACGCGAATAAGGTCATTTTGAGTTAATTTTTTGTAACTTTAAAGACAATGAAGCAATATTCTTACAAACAACCACAAACAGAATTAAAATCTCACCTTGTCCCTCTTACCCTTTGGTTTGCTGGAAACCTATTGCAGGTAGAGAGTTGCACATGAATTATTTTGAATTATTACAAACTGATGTTACACACAGTCACGCAGGAGACACCGACCTTCCTTGTCTTTGTGTCGTCAGGGGATGAAAATATGGTGGGAACTGCATTTTCTTTCAGTTTGATACTTTTGCCCGTTCTGTCAATGTACTGCTCCTCGAAGTGATTGATGCAGAGCACCGAGAAACGGGATGGAGTCCAGTCCTTCCACTTCATGTTGACCAGCCATTTCTTCAGTTTTCGGGGATTGTACAGAGGAAACCTGTTGGAACACATACAACTTAATGAGACAACTAAAGCAATGATGTGAAACTCAATGCAATGTGTTCACCATGGACGTTGTCATTAGTAGAGATGATTTTTAGTCCTCTTTATTGGCTCTCTCTCTCTCTCTCTCTCTCTCTCTCTCTCTCTCTCTCTCTCTCTCTCTCTCACACACACACACACACACACCAATAAAGGCAAATATGTATAAACATTGTGTATGTATACATTTGAGTCGTTTGACAATACAAGAATGTCTTAAGGTTTTCCTGGCAGTCTACAAGTTATACAGCACATTAGCTACAATAACTCAATAACAGCATGTGTTTACCGACAGCACACATTAACGTTATACCTCGAGATATACTGTACATAAATGTCTTAATTTAGAAGCTACATAAAACTCAGACACGAACTGAAAACTGTTATCCAACATAGTTGTTGTTAGCTTTTCATTAGCATCATGCTAGCTTGGTATTCCATGATTTAGGGTTTTAAAAAATATTAATGTTTACTACTTACTTAAAACACTTCACATCTGAATCACTGGAGTTTTCACAATTGTAAGCACATTTATATCTCCCCATTTGTCAATAATTCTCAGTTTACAGCCAAACTGATTCTGTAGTTTGAGTTGCTTGAACGAGAAGTGAAGCCGGAAATACCAGTGCACATTTCCGTTATGACATTTCAAAATAAAAGCCTCTACTTATGAATCATTTTGAGTTTACGTTCAGCAATACTAACGTGTTACGTTGTGTATGTGTAAAATTCACCCATCCATTCATATCCTAATGTCGCGCTGTCAACCACAGGTATACGATCAAAATCAACAACAAAATCGCTGATAATCTTAAAACCTTTTTCCGCTGCAACCTGCAGATAACCGTAAACATGACAATTCCTTTCTCTGGTCTTCTTCGTATTGGTAATTCTTTTTGGGAGGCTCAATACCGCCCCCCTCCGGTGAATGCAATTGTTTTGCTTTTACAGCAAAAGCATACATCAAAACTTGTGAATAAATGTTTTCCATACTCTCTGAAACCAAGATCTGATTCTTTTATTGCAAAATGAAACAATTACTGTGCAAAATATAGATTCTCCTCTCATTGGAGTAAATTCCACTGGCAGTTGAAACAGATGGCACTTGAAAAACTCACTGTTTAATAAATGTGATATAAACAGTGAGACCACTGCAGATCGCTCATGGTTCAGTTGCTCTTATATTTCCATTCAACCCTCCACTCATCACAGTCCAGAAGATTTCGTTTTATGTCCCACCCTGCAGCCTCCACACCTGAAACATACATGTCATTGCATTCTGTTTTTGAAAAACACAAGATAAAAGAGATTAACTATTTTTGTATGAACTCACCTTTAAGAAACTCATCAAAAATTCCACCTATCGCCTTGTGACTCTCATGCACAATTTCCCAATGGTCTTTAAAAAATACACAAACATACAATGTTAAAAATGAATGAAAACCCATTTAAGAAAAATGACTGATATGAATGAATAGGGTGAACACTGACTTTGCTGTTGTGCTGCAGTTGGGGTGTTCAACTTGCTGCTGATCCACACAGCCTGACAAGTGGCTCTGATTTCATCATGCACTGAAGCGTCTGGTCCCAAACAAACACACACACACCCTGGCAAAGGACGACGCATTTCAACATATTTTTAAAAGCTTGTGAACTCAATGTTGCTCAGTGTGGGGAGAAGTTATATCAGGCTGATGTACCGTCTCTCACTCCTAATAGGTAAGGCCTGTCTGTTTCTTTCAGAACCATGCGAAATTCCTCTGAGCTGCAAAAACAAAAAAAGGGAATTACACATCATGTCATTTATTATCGTAAATGAAGATCTAGTAGGGGTGTAATGGTGCACAAAAATCTCGGTTTGCTTGTTCATTTGTACTAATGTCGTTTTTTTCTTGTAGCAGTGATATTCACACAGTGGCTTACCTATGGAATTATGGATCGTTGTCATATGGGAGGCCCCAAATTTGGAGAGAAGACGGACTTTATTTTGGAATTTCCCCAAATTTCTACAGTAAATCTGTATGCAGTTAAGTGTACATACAGTCGGCATCACCGTGAATACAGTCATTAGTGGCTTACCTATGGAATTAAGGGTCATTGTCGTATGAGAGGCCCCAAACTTAGAAATGGCGAATTTCAAGAACAAAATAGTGAACTTGACTTTGAAATTTCTCTATATTTAACTGGGAAGCCGAAGTGTTCCCAAGCAGGAGACTTTAACGACAAGTGAGGGTCTTCAAGCTCTGGTTTCTCGCCAGCGGTAGCTATGCTACAGTCGGGCTGCACGGGTAGCTGCAGGCAGACAATAAGCAGCTTCCAGGTCGGCTCGCATTATGTTTGGCTTTTCTTATGAACGACGGCATCTTTCTGTCTGGCAGCCTGAGCAGATCTGACCGGTACCTACACAGGGAGCTCCTGTCCACAGCCCTGTACCGAACCCAACGACCCGTACCGAAACGGTTCGGTACGAATACATATACCGTTACACCCCAAAGAACTAGTAATGAAATTACCTTTGCACAATCTCCTGTAGCCTTACACCAAGTCTGATTGGTACGGTTTTCCTAAACTCTGAGGAGGAAAGTTACAATTTCAATGCACATACTAAATGTATAAGAACTACAATAAGAAATCTGGAAGTTTCTTTTACCGAAGAAGACTGGCTCTCTTTGATTGGCCTCGATTGGAGTCAGAACTTGTTTGTCTTTTAGGTATTGCTGCAAAACGATTGAAAGTCGCGCTTCATTGAAGGTTTCCATGACAACCGATCGCACGGCCTTGTAATTGGCAAAAAGGTGAAGAATGGTGAAGAGGAAGAACAGGATGAGAGTCAGCCTGAGGGGGGAGACAGAAAGTTGAAATGGGGTTAGAAAACATTAAAGACACAAACAACTAAAAATGAAAATAAGAACTCTTGGCGATTTAAAATAAATCCCATTTACGCTGGATTATTTGTGACGAGAGGGATGAGCATCAAGCTGACCAGCAGTCCCGCTAAATTCACCAACGTCTCCTATGGAAAATAAAAAGAACGTGGCCTGATTACAGTTTGAAATAGTGGCACCTCAGGATTTTTCAAACCAATTTCATATAAAGAGTTCTTTTTTGTAAATGATTTGATGTTTGATTCCAGATCAAAAAGGACATGAAACAGAACAAGACCATCATCTAAGTTACAATAAATCCACTGTATCATGTTAAAACGTTGACTATTAGAAGGTACTGAAGAGAAGAGGTACTTTTGAATAACAAACATAAGACAGAGAGAGATTCTGTGTTTGGTATCTGATCTCACATTGCCCATTATAATGCACTGAACTTCCATCATATAATAGTAGTACAATATGGAGAACACTAATTGAAAGTAATTACAGCTGTGCATCATCATTTACTGTGAACAGCTCTATGCCAAATAGACAGGTACAGAGACACTGTTTTGGGGGAAAAAGTACCTGACTACCATCTTTGGCAGATATGTCGGCCATGTTGTCTCTCCGAGCCTGATGAACAGTTAGAGCAGCTCGAGTTGCTCCACCGGCAACTCCAACAATGGACTGGAGAGGATAAACAGACAGCTGTTGGTTTATTCATCTGAAGTCTTGAAACTGTGAGTGGACAATGTGTTTTCTAAAGCAACAAAAAAATGGTCATTTTCAAGCCTATAGTTATAAACGTCCACATTTAGAAATTATTCTTGAACTGTGATGAGGGTAAAACATGTCTTCATAAGTTTATCAGGATCACAGATCCAAGATTTCAAATTTCACGGGAAAGTGATTTTACCCTCTTACATAGTTCTAACAGAATTGTGTAGGGAACTTGAATTGATAAATGTAAGGCAAAAGTCATATGTAGAACATTACTTCTTACCAATAATATTTACAGAAACCTGACATACACTGTGGTTTTACCTTGAATAGCCCTGCAGTACACACAATCATGGTGAAGAGAGCAGGAAAATATGGAGCCAATATTTCCATCAACATGGCAAAGTCGTTGAGCACATCGGCAAATAGCCTGAAAACGACAGACTTCAACTTTAAATGGTTAGGTATTGCAGATTCAGTGCCTCTGCACAGAGCACGCATTACCTCCAGTTCTTGGCCTCAGAGTCAAGTTTACTCCTGAGATAAAAACAAAGAAAAGTGATTATTTACAGCGGGTCCCACCAGGGACAATAGGACATTCATTATTTCACCTGAGTAGAACTCAAGCTCACCCTTTCTGCCAGGCGAAGAGGATTCTTCCCAACATTCCTGTTCCATCTGTGGAGGAGAGGGTTGTTAGTGGATGCACTGAAAATCCAAGAAAACTGTGATTTTACTCCTTCAATGCCTCTGACAAAGATGTCGCGGTTCAGATCAAAGAATTTGTTGGATTTTCACTGATACGTTTATCAGGGAAGTCGTGGTTTAACTATGAATAATGAAAATACAAATCTCACCTCAAAGGTGCAGTGTCTCGGATCAGGGGAGCACAGAGAATATAAGTTGAATAATCATATTTTTGTTCACATATAATCCTGACAACCAACAACTGTTTGTTTATGTGACCTCTGAAAGAGCCCTTTGTGTATATATCAGAGTGAGCCCTCCTGAATGGAGGCTGCCATGTTTTTTGTGGTTGCCAAGAGAGGACATAAACAATGGCTTCCAAGAGGCTTTTTTGAGTTGTTACATTATCTGAAAGGCAGGTTCTAAAATGTCAAAGAGGACATGAGGTGAGAATAATTTGGTTCCATATGAGTATAGGTTCCTTTATGTAGTAAACAAGAGCATCGTGGATATGGAGACTGGGGCAAATTCTTTTCTCAATATCTTTCTCTTTAATGTCTTGGATGTTGTGGGATTGTGTGTGTGTGAGTGTGTGTGTGTGTCACCTCTTAGTAACCAGGTAGCTGTGGCTGCAGCCACGGTTGCCTCTTGGTTTCCAACACCGACCCCTCGGAGAGAAGCCTGCGTTGCCAGAGTCCCTGACAGAGAGCTGGCGAAAGCCTGAGGGGGTGAGAGAGGTGGGAATGACAGAAGACACTCAGAGATTGAGGGTAACGAGGAACATGTCATTAGTGTTCTCTTCACCCGTGTACCTGCACTGTGTCCCACAGTTGGTACTGCAGGTAGTCACCACTGACGCTCTCTGGGTATCCTTGAGGCAGAAACACGCTCTGAAATTCAATCATTTAAATGTGAGCAGGTGTTTTTTTTGTTTTTTTTACTGTCACTTTCTGTTCGAGGACGTGCTGTGAATTCTTACTTTAAACACTCCAACAATAGAGCTTCCTCTTGAAGCCTCTTTACCACCGCCCTTCCTCCTCTCCACCGCTCCACCCCTCTCGGAGTACGTCCAGGTGCCCGCGCTGCCATATCTCTCTGTGGCCACAACCGGCTCGCTCTCCTCCATTCCGGCCGCTGGCAGCGACACAAACAGATATCATGTGATTAAACCAATAAACAGAACAACCGTGTGGTCAAACCACCGGTAAACTCTTCAAATACGCTTATTTGAGGCTGCAAACCGATTCACTACAGTCCGCCGACGTGTCGTATCTGTTGCCTTCAACTGCTTCCGTGTTTACTTCCGCCTTGCAGATTTGGGGATCTCTCACTGGTGGAACCAGCTTTGGGGCGGAGCTACAATAAACGTGACGTCAAACTGATCAAATAAGATAATAAAATGTTATGTAAAAACTAAAATAAACATATGAACAGATCATATCAAGTGTAATGCAGTAATAAAAGTAATCAAATGATCAAACTTAAAATTTTAATACGAAAATATATTTAAAAAATAAAGATAAAACCAGTTTCATTTGCTTGCTCACAGTGAGCCAGAAAGAGAGAGAGGGGAAGGGAGAGTATTAGATATTAAGTAATATATTTCATGTATACATAATATATGATGGGGGATGTCTTTGTTCACTAATGTAACCGCCATTACACTTAGAACCATTCACAAACGATTGGTGATGGTCAGACAATGGAGGTCACCTCACAGCTGGAGTCCTGTATTTTTGCCCAGCCTTTCTTTGTGTAGTTAACTCCTCGTGTGTCTGTGTGGGCGGCTGCAGGCACAGCAGATACACACTTACATATGTAATAGATGCGAGTGTGAGTTTGTCACAACGACTAGAGTTACACTGGTGACTCATTGAGGAGTAAATCTCACCCAGTTCCGACTGGGATCATCTCCAGCTGCGGGTGACGTCGGTGGGTGACGTCGGCACAGAAAGAATGTGGTCGGGTATTTACAGATCTCTCTCTCTTATCTTCCGGTGACAAATCAAAGGGGCCGCAGGGGACTGGGGAGTGTCACGGGCCTCGTGTGACCTCGTGGGCCAGAATATACAGCAAACTGTTGACTTGTGCAACATGAACTTGAAGCTAACAGCGGAAAGTACGGCAGTTTCACCTCAAGGCAAAAACAATAGCTGTCACACCTTTTTCCAGCAGGAATGTGGTGTAGGAAGAGACGCGAGGGGAGGATCGGATGGACGGACGGACGGACGGAGGAGAGAGGAGGTCGAACCTGAGTCAAAGAGCAAGTGTGTACACATGCTGGGAATCTGTGTGGGAGGGTGAAGAACAAAAAGGACGGAGCCTGCACCGTGATATGGGCGTGGAAGTTTCACAGTCTCACCCCCCCCCCCCCCCCCCCCCCCCCCCCCCCCCCCCGCTGCACGCCCCCCCCCCACCGCCCCCCCCCCCCCCCGCCCCCGCCCCCGCCCCCCCACCATCCAGCTCTCAGTCCAGTCACTCAACAACTTATATGGCAGCAGGGCTTTGAACAGGTAAAGGCCAACTCCAGCTCACGGTGACAGGAGCACAAGACATGACAGGAGACTGAGACCGAGAGGCGAAGCTGTGAGGAGCAGGTGTCACCGGAAACTGGGGATTCAGGAGCTTTCGACATCAGAGTGACACAAACCCAGGAGACGATTGTGGAGCGGAGACAGATTCCAAGAACCGACTCTGACGCTTTGACCAGGTTTGTATTTTTTAAAGTTGAACAGAGCAATGGATTCGATTGTTTGAAACGTGTTTCAAAGGTATCGACGCCTCAGTGAGCCGCTGATAAGATTTGCGAGTTGTGTACTTTCACACAACGTCACTCACTTAACACAATCCAGACTCATTCACAGGCTGGTGTAACAAGCGGCCGACTAACTCTCTGTCAGAGTCTGTCGGTGTGGTTTGAACATAGCAGATCTGGTAAACGTGCACTTTCATGTTTTCGACAACTTTCCAGACAGGCGGGAAGTTTCCACACGTGCCGGAGGGCGACCCCACACACTGTTTTTGTAATTATTGTCATTGGATTGTTTCACAGAGTGTCCCAAGTTTCATCAGGATGCTTTCTGTTTCATGTCAGACATTCACACCCCTCCCTCCACTGACACTTCTGTGTCGCAGATTCAGTGAGGATGTGTTACAACTTGTTTCAAATTCTTCAGACTCAATCGTCAGTAAACAAAGTCCCATCACACGACTGGAGCGTGTGATTTCAGTTTTTCAGAACTTCTTTCCTCAGGCCGCTGCCAGAAAGAGGATGTGACAGTATTTCACAAGAGTGAAATCATATGAATTTCGATGGAAACTGCCTACATTCCCCCTTGGGTCATGTTAACAGGCACTGGAGTGCAGGGACTCAAGGGAGAAAGGGACAAACGGTATCACATGGAGAACTGCATCGCAGGGAATTCTATTGAAACCATCCGTATGGTAGAGAATGACAGGTTAGTCACTGATGCGTTGGGAAATGAATGTTTTTATTTCTGGTAATAAAAAAAATCGAGCTAGACTGCTGAAAAAAAAGGAAATGATCTATGAGAAACAGTAGTGTGTGAAACTTTCACTTCTTTGAAAACTCTGTAAATTACAAAAAATGTAAAGTAGGTGAACAAAAAAACAAAGCATATATACATATGTGTGTGTGTATATGCAAATCAAGTAACCTCACCACATGAGCTTTGCCTGTCAACAACTGGACTCAAACATGAAAAAAGCAGGATAACAGCATAATAATGTAGTTTAACTTCACCTGATATGTTAAGTCAGTTTCACAAAGCTGAAAATAGGACATGTTGCCAGGGCAAAGCTATAAGAAGCAAGGGGATGAAAGAGAAACGTTTGGACAAAGGCAAACA
>JAFBJT010106045.1:31250-71237 GCA_016785325.1 Chascanopsetta lugubris | reverse complement strand
TGAATATTCATCATTTGATCGAGTGCACAATTATTAGCTGTGTTCATTGACTATTAGAGCTTGTGCGTCTGCATAGCCGGGAGCAGGGTATTGTTTTTGCCCTTTTTGTGTGCGTGTGCATGCATTTGTGTGTGTGTGTGTGTGTGTGTGTGTGTGTGACTTTACCAAACTTGGCAGGTACCTCCAGACGATTAACCTTGAGCTGATTGGTAAAATATAAGCGGCAAGAGTTGCAAGGTTGTATTTAAACGCATTTTCCAAGATACTGCTACACTAACTGATACTCAAGCTGCGATAGATCAAAACATTACTCTCCATCATGTTATGTACGTAGTACAATAGGTCATCATTCAGTCAATATTTTCAGTATATTGCGTCATGCAAACTTGCCTTACAAGGTGCTTCACTCAGATAGATGTAAAAATACACAATAAAAACTGTTACAAAACATAAAAACAATGGTTGTAATCACAGTACTGAAATTAAAGCAATACAGTAAAAAAGGCAGATCAAAGGAATCATGGAATCAAATTGTGTGGTGAAGCATCAGGGACACGGTGAAGGTTACAATCAACTACTTTTATTTCAACTTTTTTAATTAATCTTTTAATTTTTTACAATAAATCAGTCAGTGGGACAAACAGATAAGGTCAATATCAAAGAATAGGTCGATATAAGATAAAAAGGTACATTCCATTATATACTTTTCCATTGATCACATCCAGTACATGTATAGAAATGAGGCTGGTGCACTTTCACAGCTCTTTTGCTTGAACATTATACCATTTGTATCTTTTTTTGAAATAATCAACCCCTTTCAGTCCTGACTTGACTGATAATCTGTCATCTTCCGTTTCTCCGTGTTTTCATCCCAACAGAACATTTTCCAAGGAAAGGACATCAGGGAGCAGCTGCCTCGGGAATGCAAAGAGTTTGAAGAAGTGAGCGCCAGCTGGAAAACCATCATGGTCCAACTGAATAAGAATAACAACGCCTTAAAGGGGACCCACCACCCTGGTATGAAAACATACCTAGACTATCAAGCTGTCTTTAGAGGGTTATGATTTAATCAAAGCTCCAAATCAAATATTCAAGTCTTCAAGGAGTGGAAATAAGAAAATGAAAGATACATCTTCACTAGTCCCTTGTAGATATAAGATCGGTGTCTGTTGCTTCATAAGACATGGAGATCTATGATCAAACAACTGCACAGTGTACACTGATCAGGTTCTCAGCAAACCTGCTCCCAAGGTGCCACCTTGTGGTGAAAACAACAACCTGCCATCTCAGAGCATCTGATCTGCATTTGCAGAACACATTTATATCCAAAGAAACAACAATGACGAATGATCCCAAAATAAGTACTTTACTGTCGCTGTTTAGACAGTTACCCTCTCCTCTTCTTTTTAAAGGCCTGTTGGACAAGCTGACCAAAATGAGCTCCAAACTGGAGGAGATCCAGAAGGCACTGGACATGTACCTGGAGTCCAAGAGGCAGATCTTCCCAAGATTCTACTTCCTGTCCAACGACGACGTGCTGGAGATCCTGGGCCAGTCGCAGAATCCGGAGGCCATGCAGCCACACATGAAGAAGTGTTTCGACAACATCAAGAGCATTCGCATTGAAAAGGTAGCGTACTTCAACGTGCATAGACTGTAAAGAAAAACACATGTTGATGTGTGGTTTATATTTGAAAATCATCAGAGGGTCCCATATTTTAGATTGTTTCGTTTTTTAAATTCATATTCCGCTTAAAGCGATGTTGAAATGAATGGACCAGAGTGAACAGAAAGGGAAAAGTGTTTTTGTGTGCTCCCTACAGGTGAGCGTGAAACAGGAGGCCGTTGGGATGTTCTCTGCTGATGGCGAGTACATCGAATTCATTCATCCAGTGCAGCTCAACAAACCTGTGGAGGTACAGCAGCCATTATGTTACAGTCACATGATGTGAAGGAGTAAGACCTTTACGGTGAATAAGATGTCATGTGACTTTGTTTTGTTTTGTCCATGTAGCTCTGGCTGTGTGACGTGGAGAAGGCCATGCGTGTCACACTGAAGGATTCTCTGAACGACACGCTGGTGGCTCTGAAGAGGATGTTACATCAGAGAGACAAGTGGGTCAAAGATTGGCCCGGGCAGGTACGTTCATCTTTCATCTCCTGCTCTGTCTTTGATTACATTTCCTGCTTTGGTGTCTTCATCCGTCTGATGCCCTGATTGACACGCTGGCACTGATGATCATCACCCTGGCTGTATTTTGAAACTGTGCAAATGAGTTTTGCATTTTTGATTAAAAACTGGGGAACATCAATCATTTGTTTGAAATTGCTTTTAGTTCCGTTCTCCCTTTAAAGTCCCGACACACTGTGCATGACTATCATTGTCAAATACAAACTCCCGCTGACCTCATTCCAGTGGGTTGTCAGCCTTCTGCTGTATTATTGCAATATGTCCTACTTTCGGAGGTTATAAACTTCAATAACTTTTCAGTTTCACTGTAACCGAGAAAAGATGAATATCTGGATTCAGGATTTGTATAATGTCTGTTTATGCCCGTTGTAGATGCTGATCACTGCCAGTCAGATCCAGTGGACGACCGATGTCACAAAAGCTCTCATCACTGGCAAGGAGAGAGGCGACAGGTCCTCACTTAGGTCAATGAAAAAGAAGCAGGTTTGTGATTGATAACGACCAACACACCAGTATATCTTTGTATACGACGCTGAACTTTGTGTCGTGATGTCTGTGACGTGTGCATTCTGAACTCTTGCATTGCAGGTCCAAATGCTTCAAAGCTACTCGGAGCTCATCCGGGGAAACCTGTCCAAAGTGCTCCGTCTGAAGGTCGTGGCGCTGGTCACAGTGGAGGTTCATGCTCGGGACGTCATCGACAAGCTGGCCAAGTCGGGCTGTAGTGACGTCAACGCCTTCGATTGGCTCTGCCAGCTGCGACTGTATTGGGAGAAGGTACGCTCTTGAGCAGGAGTTAATGTTCCCCGGGGGGGCGGGGGGCGGCACAGGGTTCAGGAAGCAGTGAATCTGACCATATCTTGCTTTGTTTGTTTGCTCTCCCAACAGGAAGAGGATGATTGTTTCATCCGACAGACCAACACCCGTTTCAAGTATGGCTACGAGTACCTGGGCAACTCTGGGCGTCTCGTCATCACTCCCCTTACCGACAGGTCGTCCGCAGGAGTTTATCATTATTATTATTGTTGTTGTTGTCATCAATACTGGAAACCTCATATCTACTTCATTATCACTCTGCCCAGGTGTTACATGACCCTGACCACAGCGCTCCATCTCCACCGGGGGGGCTCCCCTAAAGGCCCAGCTGGCACTGGGAAGACAGAGACAACCAAGGACTTAGGCAAAGCCCTGGGCATGTATGTCATTGTGGTCAACTGCTCTGAGGGACTGGACTACAAATCCATGGGCCGCATGTTCTCTGGTCTGGCACAGGTAGGGGAAATCACACCGTAAAAGTAGAGTTTCCATGGCTTTGGATGATTCACGATGTAAATCAGGAGCGATCAGCAGGGGTTCATCTAGAGACTAGAGAGTTAAACGGCACTCGTGTGGTCATCTGCTCAGACGGGCGCCTGGGGCTGCTTTGATGAATTCAACCGAATCAACATCGAGGTGCTGTCGGTGGTGGCCCAGCAGATCCTCTGCATCCTGTCTGCGCTCTCAGCCGGACAGACCAAGTTCTTCTTCGATGGATTCAACATACGTCTGGTCTGGTCCTGTGGTATCTTCATCACCATGAACCCTGGTAAGATAAACGTGCAAATGCAAAGACTCTGGATTATTATTGAATGTCTCTATTCCTTTTTCCCTCTTCTTCTCCGTAAGGTTACGCCGGTCGCTCCGAGCTTCCGGACAATCTTAAGTCCATGTTCAGACCGATCTCCATGGTGGTGCCGGACTCCACTTTGATTGCTGAAATCATCCTGTTTGGAGAAGGCTTTGATAATTGCAAGGTGTGGTAATGGCCATGAAGGACATGAACATTGCCAAGTTGACCTCTGTTGACGTGCCTCTGTTCAACGGTATCACTCAGGACTTGTTCCCTGCTGTGGAAACACCCACCATAGATTATGGAAAGGTACGTTGATGCCGAATACACGCGAGGGTTATTTCTCTCTGAGCAGGTAAATGCAAAACAAGGTATAGTTCAGCTGCGGTTCATTTTCCTCCAGAGGATTTCCTGACAGCTTGTCAGCCTTTGCTGATCATCGTAACATAAGACAGACAAATCAGCTCGTACCAACACTGAGGCTCTAACTCAACATTGACACATCACTGCAGCTTCGAGTCCCTCTGTCTGCTGTCTCGCTCGCTGTCTGTCTGTCTTCCCCCGGTCAGTTTCAGGCAGGTCAGGGTTTATTGTCAGGGTTTACAGACCGGGAATTCACTGTATTGTATTTGTGCAGCAGTGAATATGAAACCATTGGAATAGGAAAGTATCTATCAGCTTGTCTTGAGCCTGTTAGTTAGCACTGGCACTGCAAAGCAGTGCATAATCTCGCTATGGTGCTAACTGGCGCCAACTTTAGCTCTGCCAGCAGGAGCCAGTGCACACCACTTTACAGCCACAGCTATGAACAGCCATCTTTGGAAAGTTCCCACATGTCCCTTTAAGTATGGCCACCGTAGCAGACCCTGGAACATCAGGGTCAGTCCATCCCACAAACCATTCCTGACTGTCTGTGGTTTTGTGGCAGCTGAAGGATACCATCGAGGCGGAGCTCCGTCAGGCCGGTTTGCAGGTCACACCGTTCTCTACCACCAAAGTCATCCAACTCTACGAGACCAAAAACTCCAGGCACTCCTCCATGTTAGTGGGCAAGACGGGCAGCGCCAAGACGGTCACCTGGAGGATCCTGCAGAGGGCGCTCACTACCATGCACCAAAAGGGAGAAGCTGGATTCCAGTTTGTTCACGTGAGTGGAAAACAGTAGACTAATATTAAACAAAGTTGTTTGTTTTTTTTATATTTACACTCTCTAAATCCTCGCACATTACATTTCATCGTATTTTCTTCCTCCCTACATCTTCCTATTTTTATCTCAAGGTTTTTTCTTGCATTTGTGTCCTTGGTGTCGTTGCCTGTGTCAGCTTCCCTTGCATCTGGTCCTTATCGTCTGCCTCTTTGTAGCATCGTGTCTCATCCACACTCTCTTATAAACTCTTCTGAACCTTGTGTGCACCGAAGCACATAAGCCTATAAGCCATTATATAGGAAAGCAGCCTGTTGGTTAAATGTGCAGATAAAGGCGACTGTGTTATCATACATTTGCATTCCAACAATCGTAGTTTGTTATCAACTGCCATTAGTGCAGATTTTGTTTCATTTCTCATCTGTGTTCCCTCATCTTGTCATTCTTGCCTCGGTCGTTGGGGCACAACAGGATTATCCTCTGAACCCTAAGGCGATGAGTCTCGGAGAACTGTATGGAGAAAATGACCTGTCTACCAATGAGTGGAGTGATGGAGTGCTCTCTTCTCTCATGAGAATAGCCTGTGCAGGTACTGACATCAACACAAGACACATTGCATGTAGTATGAGTGAACACAGAGAGGGGACTGTCCCTTTTTATATCATCTCACAGAACATAGGTCGTAGTGTGTGGAATAAATGTGTTTTGTATCTTTGAAAAGGAGCAATGCTTTGGCAGCTTTTTTCACTTAGTTACTTTAGGGTCCAAACCCATGTGTCAGCACATTTGCTCTGTTTCCCTTTCTTTGGAAAGCTCAGCACAGGAATCCTCTCCTCATCCATCTTACCTCAGGTTTACAAACTGAGCCAAATGATGTTATGGCACCAGACCTGCAGGCACTTTAATACTGAACACCGGGCGAGTGAGAGTCTTTGTTTGCTGTGCCAGGCTGTTGTGGAAAAGCCGCGAGGATTTTCTGTTTTATAATGCAGCACAGAACTTTTTGAATATCCCACACACACAGACTCACACACACAGACACAAATTCAATAAACTCATAGACTCAGCATAAAAAGAGTGAATGGATGTCAAACTAAAAGTCATTTTGAATTCCTACTTTTTTAATAAAAAGAGTTACAAAATGTGCTGCTTCAGATGAGAAACCAGATGAGAAGTGGATTGTGTTTGACGGGCCTGTCGACACACTGTGGATTGAGAGTATGAACTCTGTCATGGACGACAACAAAGTGCTGACGCTCATCAATGGAGAGAGAATCTCGATGCCTGAACAGGTGAGGACCGAACTACAAACATGAAGGTGGCATGACAATCCTGGACAACTCCTCCTCAAAAGTGAAGTCCTACGATGACCACCTGCTATCGGCTGCAGTCAAGGTCACAAAGCAATATCTCTTCCGTATACTCTGATATAAACTGACACAGCTCGAAACCAAACTACACAGCAGTTCTTAGCTTTGTTCGTGACTACTTATTTGGCAACATAAAAACAGGATTGAACACATGATTGACAGCTGACTCATCAGTGGGTCAGAATTTGGATTGATAGGTCCCAGTTCTTACTGCACAGACTCCTACTCCGAATGAACCTGGGCTATCAGTGCAGGATCCTGCATATTTTGGATTCATTTCTGTCTCGTTTGAAGGAAGAAGTGGAGACCCATTGCTCATCTTTATTTACAGTCTGTGGAAAATGATTGTGCTCTGAAACCGAAGCACCCAAATGGAATCCAACCACCATTAATTACATTATTATTATTTGTGTCGTCCTGCTGTTACACATCAAGATGTCCATTTAAAAGTATTTAACCATTGGAACAGTATATTATTTTAACAGCAGACGTGCCGACATTGCCAAGTTCTTCAAGTTTCCAAAAGTAACTTGCTTGGCTGCGAGTGTCTGTAATGAACAATTTGTCCTGGGCAGCAGCTTAAAGTTCCTGAATGAAACACATGCAGTTTGTTTTGGTTTGTGTCTCATAAATCTGACAAAGCACAAAGACGTGCTCAGATTAACAGCTCAGAACTGAGAGGGAGCCAACACTAAGTTAGCTTGAATCATTTACACGAGATTCTGGCTGCAACAAGCTCTGGAACAAAGCTTCAGCCAAGGAAGCATCGCTGTTTGTGAGCTCCGCCTGACGGGAAGAGGGAAATGCTTTGAATCCAATTCACCTCAGAAACTCATTAGCTTAGAAGCTCAAATCCCCTTACAACGAACACAAACCTGTTAATGTGCTTGCAAATAACTCGCAGCAACAATAAATAGAGAACTTTTAGTGACGGTGAGATACACAGCAGTTCATCAACAAGCTCTCGTGCGCTGTTTACATGGACATTGCCGTGATGACTGGTTCTGTTTCAGGTGTCTCTGCTGTTTGAACTGGAGAACCTGGCACAGGCATCTCCCGCCACAGTGTCTCGCTGTGGGATGGTCTACAATGACTACGTTGATCTGGGCTGGAAGCCTTTCGTTCGGTCCTGGCTGGACAAACGACACAAGGTGCAACTCTGCTCTTTGCCAGCGAATCAGACATGTGCTTTGGACTCTGTTTTTCTCCCGCTGTAATGGCAGCACTTCGACAACTGCAATTTACGATGCAGGTCTTGTCACATTACAGTTGAATTCCATAATTTCCCACTTCACTGCCTGCAAATTGAGATTGTGTTTACTCGCTGTTTTGTGACTTATTTCCTTCCCTCTCTCTGCAAATGTCCACAGGCTGAAGTCGAGCATCTGAAGCTGTTGTTTGACAGATACATGGAGAGCACACTGAACTTTAAGATGGTTAACTGCAAGGAGTTGATCCCCGTCACTGAGCTCAATGGAGTCACCTCTCTCTGCCGCCTCTATGACTCCCTGGCCACATCCAGCAACGGGGTATGTTGACATTAAGTCTGTAACCTCCACTTCATTCGATAAACAGCCATGTATAAGCCGTCCAGAAAGACTCATAGGGAAATCTTAACCATCCTCAGAGTCAACACGTAGGTCATGTTTTTCCTCCTCTCCCTCCCTCACAGGTGAATCCCTCAGATGCTGCAGATCTGGGTCGGATGGTGGAGCTCTGGTTCATCTTCAGCCTCATCTGGTCCATCTGTGCCTCTGTGGACGAAGAGGGCCGCAAGAAGATCGACAACTTCCTGCGAGAGATGGATGGCACCTTCCCCATAAAGGTTTTCTTTTCATTGGTTCTCAGTGAGAGTTGAGGGCACCATGGGACAAATTCTGAATATCCCCAAAACTGCCCGACTCCATTTTCAACACAAGCATCGTTTTGTGCGTCCAACTCCTCTAGGACACCGTTTATGAATATTTTGTGGACACCAAGAACAAGACGTGGGCTTCCTTCGAGGAGAAGCTGCCCAAGGGCTGGCGCTACAATGCCAGGTAGGAAACATGGAGCTCTTATGTGCTTTGTATCAGCATCTGTGCACATACATTTACTCTATTTGTAAAAGTGATCTATTAATGACTGAATTTTGAAATGATAGGACCTACATAACGTAACAAATACTACGCTCCCCTTTGCCCTCTCCCTCAGTGCCCCATTCTATAAGATAATGGTCCCTACAGTGGATACTGTGCGCTACAATTTCCTGGTGAAGGCTCTGGTGTCATGTCAGTATCCAGCTCTTCTAACTGGTCCAGTGGGCACCGGGAAAACATCAGTGGCTCAGAGTGTCCTGCAGGGATTGGATGCCAAGTGGGCCGGCCTCACGATCAACATGTCCTCACAGGTCGGTCTGTGTGGATATTTGTTGTTGAATCGGGTTTCGATGAGGTCAGCGTTTTGTAATGTTCTCCAACGTCCCGTATTTCTCCCTCTCTAGACCAGCTCCAACAACATCCAGGCCATCATGGAGAGCCGGATAGAGAAGAGAACCAAAGGCGTGTTCGTGCCGGCAGGCGGGAAACGCCTGCTTTGTTTCCTGGACGACCTCAACATGCCGGCCAATGACCTCTTTGGCTCGCAGCCGCCACTGGAGCTGATACGCCTGTGGATCGACTATGGCTTCTGGTACGACCTCGAGAAACAGACGCAGAAGTTTGTCAAGGTGAGAAGGGGCAGATCAGAGTAGAGCGGTGATGTAGTTTACTCTTCTCTTCATCTGTACAGTTTGTGATCCTCTTTGTGTGTGTGTGTGTGTGTGTGTGTGTGTGTGTGTGTTTCCTTCCTAAGGATATGGTCCTGCTGGCCTCCATGGGGCCCCCTGGTGGAGGGAGGACTTACATCTCTGCCCGCTTACAGAGCCGATTCAACCTCATCAACATGACCTTTCCGAATGTAAGTCTCTCCTCACAGTCTTTCTGTCCCATTATTTCCTTGTTGATCTTTCTCTTTTGCCAAATAAAATTGTTAATTCTTCAATCATTTTTTTAATTTAATGAATATAACAGTGTACGAATGTAACCCATAGGTTTACACAGTAAATCCTGTATTTCGGAGTAGCATCGCTAAATAGACTTCTGCCTCTGATTTCATGTGTTTTCGTCTCCCTCTGTGCGTCACCTCCACCTTCCATCTCTCACCCTTTGTTCTCTTTTAGCCTCCGTTTTGTTTTATTTGGCATTTTGCTCTGCCCTTGCCCCATCCTCTCACTGCTCTTGATCCCTCCATGTGTCTTTCCAGTCTTTTGTATTCATCTGGCAGTGTTTCACCTCTGTTGTTGTCCATTCAACCTCTCCAAACTGCATCTGTCTGTCAACTTTGTCCCAAATTTTCAAAAAAAATTTTCAACCATCTCCCTACTCTCTCTCTCTTCCTCCGTTCTATAACTGCTTTTGAAACTCCCAGGAGGAGCAGTATTATAAACACTTGAGAGATGAGAGCGATGTGCCAACCTGAAAAGGTCTTTGTCCCATGCTTTCAAACGCTATGTGGCTGCACCACTCATGCAAATGTCCCAAAATCGACCTCCTCTGCTCGCAGGAATCCCAGATCAAGCGGATCTACAGCACCATGATCAACCAGAAACTCCAGGCGTTCAAGGAGGATGTGAAGCCTGTAGGGGAGACGCTGACTCAGGCCACCTTGGAACTGTATCACGCTGTCACAGAAAAATTTCTCCCAACTCCTGCCAAGATACACTACTTGTTCAACCTCAGGGATATCTCCAAGGTACCGTACATGACAACACATGTAAATGCAGCAGGAGCTGGTTTTGAAAAGAAAATAAGAAATGTTTAGGAATACTGTGGTATTTCAGATTACTTTTTTGTAGAGTTAAAAGCTTTCTTAAAATTAAATGAACACTAAGGGTTATACAACTGGTTTAAGGTGTCAGTTCCAGTGAGAGTATTTCACTTCTCTGACATGTTTTCCACCTTCCACTGTGAAAGGTTTTTCAGGGTCTGCTCAGAGCTCACCCCGAATACCATGACACCAAAACCAACATCGCGAGGCTTTGGACCCACGAGTGCTTCAGGTAACAAACATTTGGTCGCATCACAAAAGATGCTTCTGTCCGTTGAGTATAAAGAGTCATTGTCGATGTTCTGTCTGTGATTTCAGGGTTTTCTCAGACCGCCTGGTCGACCACATTGACAGTGAGGCTTTCATTGCTCTGATGGGAGAAAAACTGGGTTCACACTTTGACCTGACGTTCCACAGCATGTGTCCCAACAAGCATCCACCCATATTTGGTAAGTTCCTTATTAAACAGACACACGTGCAGACGTAAACACACAGGAGAGTTTAAAATGCATCAAAATAAACTGTGTGTGTGTGTGTGTGTGTGTGTGTGTGTGCATCTCAGGCGACTTCCTCACCGATACTAATGTGTTTGAGGACCTGCTGGACATGAAGGCTCTCAAAGCCTTCATGGAGACCAAGCTGGAGGACTACAACCTGACACCTGGCATCGTGCCCATGAGGCTGGTGCTGTTCCGAGACGCCATCGCACACAGTGCGTGTCATTACACAACACCCACACATGTTTTCAACCACACAATGTACTGAGCGTAAAGTTCCCTTGATGATTCAACCCACGTTGCCCACTCATCGCTGCTGAGTGAGTCCAGCACATTACCACAATCAATAGTGCACTTCAACAGCTCTTTGCTGTGTTCACTGTTTGTCCGTTTTTAAGATTCAAGCCCAGACTGAAGCTTCTCAGTTCCAGGCTACAGTTCTGTTTCCCACATGCCAATGCAAATCAATAGCTGTACTTGACACTAGAATCCCACTGACTGGCTCTGGTATGCATGTGTAATTGGTTTGTACCTATAATCTGACGATATATAGAAATAATAGAAATAGAGTCGACGATTTTTAGATTGGATTAAAGACATGGATAACACTGTGCTCCTCTCCACCCACAGTAACCCGCATAGTCCGCGTGATCAGTCAGCTCCGGGGCAACATGCTGCTGGTCGGCATAGGGGGCTCTGGTCGACAGAGCCTGTCAAAGATGGCTGCCTTCATCTGTGAGTACCATGTGTTCGAGGTGGAGGTCACCAAGCAGTACCGCAAACAGGAGTTCAGAGAAGGTGAGAACAAATGGATTACTGTCACCACATCGAAAGAATGACTGTATCCGACTCCCTCACACTGGCCTTCAGCATGTTTTGTCTGACTCACTTTCAAGTATGTTTTGTTTCATTTCTTTTGAATTGCTTCTGTCCGTGTGTGCAGACATTAAGAGGCTTTACCGTCTGACTGGCGTGGACAACAAACCCACCATGTTCCTGTTTAACGACACCCAGCTTGTAGAAGAATCGTTCCTGGAAGACATCAACAACATCCTGAGCTCCGGGGAGGTGCCGAATCTCTACAAGCAGGATGAGTTTGTGGAGGTCTGTGTTGTCGGCTTCCTCATTGGGCTTGCAGGATGTGTACGGAACATTTGAATATAGTAGATTGAGGTTTAACCCCACTTGCTTTGTTCTGTGGGTTTGACTTTTACACTGATCATTCCTCTGCGCAGACTGAAAGTAGCTAATGCAGATTTCACCGTTTCAAATGCTCCAGTAAGGACAGTACTGCGTCCAAACAGTGTTGAAATCCATTGTCTGCCTCCAGGTGTGTAACGCTCTGTCGGAGTGTGCCAGAAAAGACAACGTGATGGAGACTCCGGATTCCTTGTTCAGCTACTTGATCGAGCGTGTCAGGAACAACCTGCACATTGTGCTCTGCATGAGCCCAGTGGGAGAGCCCTTCAGGTACAATCTCACACCTGCAGCACAACGTGTCAGGAGCGACACCCTCCACCCTTATGCCACAATTGGTGGCACTATGCCGACAAACACATTAGCCAGAGCTTATTATCATTCTCTGTGTGACCGGGCGTCCTGGTACTCTGACCAGGAGCTGTGAGAACGATTCATGTGTCATTGGCAGAGCTCAGGCAGCCCTGCTGCATCCATTACCTGGCTAAAGTCGTACACTCACTCTGAAGGTCTGGAGCATATGTGGCCCTACTTTGCTGTGGAAATGAGCTTTCGACAATTTATTGTCAAACCAGGCAGTGACATTTGTAGCCGTCTAAATAAAACAGCCCCTGAGGCAAAAAAAAGAAACCTGCATTAGTTTGAGCATCATTGAAACTTTTCCGGGTTCGTAATGGCTTCATTTCTCTCCTCAGCGCTCTGCCAAATGCACCAGCTCCAGTTCACAGCTCCAGTGTCCAGGAGACTAATACTGATCATTACGCCAACAAATTATACACGATTGAAGGTCATAAACTGTTGTTTGCCGACAGGAATCGCATTCTTCAGTACCCAGCACTCGTCAACTGCACCACAATCGACTGGTTCTGTGAGTGGCCCGAAGACGCTTTGCTGGAGGTCGCTCAGAGAGATTTGGAGGGATTGGACCTGGGATCTATGGAGGGGGTGAGGCCGGATCACACACACACACACACTCATTAGTCCCAACATCTGTGAGAAAAAGAAATGCCACCTGGTGTTGCCTTGTAACCACATACTTTTATTCCCGTTTGATGCTGCAGATTCACACAAAGGTTGCCAGCATCTTTGTCACTACACACCAGTCGGTGGGGGTCGTCTCCCAAAAGATGAAGGTGGAGCTGAAACGACATAACTACGTGACGCCGACCAACTACCTGGAGCTGGTGTCTGGATACAAGAAGTAGCTAAAACAACCTCTTTGCTTTAGTTCCTGATGCCTGTTACAGTCACCTTGTCAGTCATGTGAGCGCGTGTGTGTGTGTGTGTGTGTGTGTGTGTGTGTGTGTGTGTGTCCATGCAGACTGTTGGCAGAGAAGCACAGTGAGTTTGGGGACCAGGTGAGCAAGCTGCGTAACGGCCTCTTCAAGATCAGTGACACCCGAGTGAAGGTGGAGGCCATGTCCGTGGAGCTGGAGGAGGCCAAGGTGCAGGTGGCGGAGTTCCAGACGCAGTGTGACGAGTACTTGTCCGTCATTGTGCAGCGCAAGAGAGAGGCTGACAAGACGCAGAAGGTAATCGATGGAATAGTTGATCATATTTCTGGATTTTGTCTGGAGGTGGGCTTTATTTATATATGTGCGTGTGTTTGTAGGCGGTGAGCGCCAACAGAGAGAAAATTGGCGCTGAGGAGTTACAGTGTAAAGCCATGGCTGAGAATGCGCAGAGAGACCTGGACGAGGCTCTGCCTGCACTGGAAGAGGCTATGAAGGTACATCAGCCTCTCCCTCCGCCCTCGGATCATTTTGTTGCTATTTAGATTCATTTATTATGATAGTTACTGAGCAAAAATCAATATGGTTGCTCTATACTAGACTGCTCTGTACTGCAGTATGCATCATCGCCCTCGAGCACCCACAGATTCTGCTCCTCTCTTTGCACACAGGCCCTGGAGTCCCTGAATAAGAAGGACATGACAGAGATCAAGTCATATGCCACGCCCCCGACGCTGGTGGAAACCGTGATGCAGGCTGTCATGACCCTCCTGGGAAAGGAGCCCACGTGGGCGGAGGCAAAGAGGCAGCTGGGTGAGGGGCAGCCACAATGCAGGGCTTTCAGGGGGGGTTGGTTAAATGAACAGTCACTTTGAAATAACGATGAGTGAGACATGTTGGCATGTTGATAATGATTTGTGCAGGTGAAGCCAACTTCATCCTCGTACTGGTGAACTTCGACAAGGACAACATCACAGACCGCGTGCTGAAGAAGATCGCTCATTTCTGCAACCAGCCGGACTTCAAGCCCGATATCATTGGCAAAGTGTCGTCAGCTGCCAAGTCCCTCTGCATGTGGGTGAGAGCCATGCAGGTGAGGAGATGTCACAGCCACACACACACACACAAATACACACACATGTAACAAAAAACACACACGCACACACATGTTTAGCACAGTGTGCACTGTATGTTTTCAGTGCATAACTGTATAGCAGCAACATACATCCGAATTTTTTCTTACATAATGTTGTATATTCAGCGGAGAGCAATTCTCCACCACTATCCAACACTATACTACAGCTTAGTTGTACTTATTACTCTTTGAGAAATCAGTGGAAATGTTGAACAAGAGAAAAAGAGTCCTACTAAAATTGAATCGCTTCCTCCTTAACCCATCCAGCCCTGTCCACATAGCTACATACACCTGCAGTCAGTTGTCTGGGTGTAATGTTGGTGCCAAATATCAATTAAAAAATCATCTTTGAGCTGAACGTAAACCCTGGACCTCTCTGCCAAAGTCATAACATCAAATATTGAGGGAGTGACGCTGCAGTGATGGATGTGTGACGTGCTCCTCCAGGTGTATGGGCGCGTGTTCAGGGTGGTGGAGCCAAAGCGAGCCCAGCTGAGCGCTGCCACCTCCCAGCTGGCTGAGAAACAGGCAGCACTGGCTGAGGCCCAAGCCAAACTTGACGAGGTATGGAGCCCAGTGCCTTTCTCAGGAACTCTGAGTAATGCCACGATATTTGCTGCTATGAACAACAACTGTTTGCTCCTGTGTGTGTTGGAGTAGCTCGCGGAAAAGGTGAATGAGCTGAAGAGGCAGCACGAGGAGAAGTTGTCCATGAAGGAGAGTCTGAGGAAGAAGTCTGAGGAAATGGAGATGAAACTGGACCGAGCTGATAAACTGGTGACGGGGCTCGCTGGAGAAAGGGTCCGCTGGGAGGAGAGAGTCGCTGTAAGACACACTCACACACACACACACACACACACTCACACCTTGGGCCTGGTACGTCTTTCAACTATTTAAAAAATGTTTGTGTGTATCTTTCAGGGTCTTGAGGAGAACATGGGGTACCTTGTAGGAGACTGTTTGCTTGCAGCCTCCTTCCTGTCCTACATGGGACCTTTTCTTTCCAACTACAGAGATGACCTGCTCGCCATCTGGACGCAAGAGGTGAAACTCAAACACACATCGTAAAATCAAAGCTGGCTATATGCATCCACCCCCTCCACAAACATGAAAGAGAAGTCTACTTTTCAAATCGTTAACTGTACCAGTTATCATCCCATTCGTTCTCCCCCCCCCTCCCCTTCTTTTCCCCCCCCCCCCCCCCCTCCTGCTCTCTTTTTCCTCAGGTAAAAGATGCAGCGATCCCGTGTTCACCAGGCTTCAGTTTTGCAGTTTTTCTGTCCGACCCCACAGCAGTGAGGGACTGGAACATCCAGGGCCTGCCCTCCGATGCCTTCTCTACAGAGAACGGTGTTATTGTTACCCGCGGGAACCGGTCAGTAGCAGTAGCAATAGGAAAGATGTAGTCTGTGTGATCAGTTGATTAATTATTAATGTTGGATGATGAAGATGGTTCATGGTAAACACTGTCCATGTGTTATTCCTGTCTCTGCTCTTTAGATGGCCACTGATGGTGGACCCTCAAGGCCAAGCTCTGAAGTGGATCAAGAACATGGAGACGCAAAGAGTGAGTCTTTACTCAGCCGATCTCATGCTGAAGCTTTTGTTGTCTTTAACGGTCAAGAGTCCAGTTTCTCATCAAGTGTCTGTTTATGTCTAGCGATAAATATTCCACACATCTAATTTCACAGTGCGACCGTAATCAATGCAGTGCAATTTATTTTGGAAAATAGAAATTAAGTTAGATTTAAACCAACTTTTCTTCAGATCCCAGGAATGGCTGAGTTGTCTTTCATTTCTGTATAAAGTGACTAAATGTCTGTGTTTGCACGCGCAGGGTTTGAAAGTGATCGACTTCCAGATGCCAGACTACCTGCGAGTGCTGGAGAGCTCCATCCAGTTCGGGTACCCCGTTCTGCTGCAGAATGTCCAGGATGACCTGGAGCCATCTCTCAACCCGATTCTCAACAAGTCTGTGACCCGGATAGGTCAGGCACACGCACGTTAGCCAGCTTTTACACAAAGCACCTGTCGATGAACGTCATGCGTCTATACATGCGCGATGATGTGTTCTCACCAGGTGGCCAGCTGCTGTTGAAGCTGGGCGATAAGGAGATCGAGTACAATCCAGATTTCCGTTTTTACATCACCACAAAACTGTCGAACCCTCACTACACCCCCGAGATTTCTACCAAGACCACCATCGTCAACTTTGCTGTCAAGGAGCAGGTGTGTGCCCGGTGCTTTGCCTCTCTTTGCCCGTGTGTATCCTCATTTGCATGACCTTGTTCGTAAGTGGGCGAAAAGTCTCTTTGTAATGGATGTGTCCCTGTGCGCAGGGACTGGAGGCTCAACTTTTGGGGAGCGTGGTGCGTAAGGAGCGACCCGAGCTTGAAGAGCAGAAGGACACGCTGGTGATGAGCATCGCCTCCGGCAAGAGGAAACTGCAGGAGCTGGAGGATGAGATCCTAAGGTTGTATGACTCAACGTTAATGACACTTCTCACCGCTTCACCCCTGCTTTTCACCCAGTGGACACAATTCAAGTGACCTGTTAGTAAAACGTCGTCCTCGCATCTTACAACTCTCTTCGACTAACGTAACCGAATTTTAGAGAACACATGTCATTTAAACCTGTTATGTGTTTTCTCAATTTGATCACATCCATCTGTTTTTTAGACCGACTGTATTTTTATGCAGTGATTTACCACAAAAATAGAAAACCTAAATTGTTAGATTTACTCATATGAAATGATAATGTGCGGGGAATAACACATCCACAGCTTAGTTCTAAAACCTCTGAGCTGATCTTAAGAGATTACCTCCTGGCAATAAAGGTTGTTGATTTGTGTTTTATTTAAATTTTCATTTAGCCAGTATAAAACATTTCTCAAGGTTACAGGGTTTCAGTTTTCATTCCAAATGTTGAGGGAGGAAAGACCGATTTTTCATTTATCTGTGTGTTGTTGTTTTTTATATTGATTTTGTGTGTGTGTGTGCGTGTGTGTGTACTCGGTCAGGCTGCTGAATGAGGCGACCGGCTCCCTGCTGGATGACGTGCAGCTGGTCAACACCCTGCAGACGTCCAAAATCACCTCCAGCGAGGTGTCGGAGCAGCTGGAGACCAGCGAACAGACCGAGATCAAGATTGACTCTGCTCGAGAGGTCGGGCGTAGAGATGGGATGAAGAAGCTGAGTCTGTGACGTCTCTGTGCAGGAGCGCGGCGCTCTGTGTGTGCTCTAACTCAAAGTACTGTGTTCCGACAGGCCTACCGTCCATGTGCCCAGAGAGCCTCCATCCTCTTCTTCGTCCTCAACGACATGGGCCGCATCGACCCCATGTACCAGTTCTCTCTGGACGCCTACATCAACCTGTTCAACCTCAGCATAGAGAAGAGCAAGCGCAGCCACAAGCTGGAGGAGAGGATCACCAACCTCAATGACTACCACACCTATGCAGTGTACAGGTGAGCAGGAGGCTCCTCCCCTCCACCGCTTGCTGGTCGTCGTGGGTCGATTCCTGTCAGCAGATGTTTTGCATGAACAGAGAAGCCGTGAAAAATGGAGACGGATCAATGAGATGTGTAAAAGAGGCATAGACCTTGGAGACGTTTACACGTTGTAAAGGAGGCTCTCTTGTTTTTATACCGAGCCTAAGTGGTTTCATTAGGATTTCAATAGCACAGTATATTCACACTGACTACTTCAGAGTTTGCCTTTCAGCTTAAGAACCCTTCTCTACTTCTGAGGACTAACCAGGTGCGTTTATCCTCTGCAGATATGCCTGTCGAGGTCTGTTCGAGGTCCATAAGCTTCTCTTCAGCTTCCAGATGTGCGCCAAAATCCTGGAGGTGGCCGGCAAACTCAACATGGATGAGTACAGCTTCTTCCTTCGTGGAGGAGTGGTAAGAAAACACAATGCATAAACAGAGGCGCACAAACATCCTGCCTTTGCCTTATCGCATTCTGCAAAATCCATCCCCACAAAATGTTATTTTTAAACTCGCCCGATGTCCCGGGGGACGTTACACCCTGCATTTAAATGTTGTGCCTCTCCTCTAAGACAGCGGCCTCATTTATAATGTACTTATTCAAGCTTTGTGCAGAGAATACAACATTTCCATCCCGCTGTTTATTCACTGGGGAATGTGTTAATATTCCTGAGACTGCACATTATCCGAGACCGCTCCAGAGAAGCTGTGTGTGAGATCGCAAATGTCCAAGTCAGTTGTTCTTCTCATTCGCTGGAACCTTTCCAGCTCGGAAAGTTATATGGAATCAATGTTCTTGCCTTAATGTTACAGATGTTTACTTCTTGTTGCGAGCACATGTCACTTGGCCACTTCATATGTGATGGAAAACACGCTCATTTGATCATGTATCGATCCACTGATGGCTCAATAATTCAACTCCTGATGTGTGTGTGTGTGTGTGTTTGAAGGTGCTTGATAAGGAGGAGCAGATGGACAACCCCTGTTCCAAGTGGCTGGCAGACTCTAGCTGGGACAACATCACAGAGCTGGATAAGCTGCCCAACTTCCACGGCATCATGGCTTCCTTTGAACAGCTCCCCAAAGACTGGAACACCTGGTTCACCAGCGCTGAGCCAGAAAGCGCCAAACTACCTGGTGAGTGTGAATTGGAGGAAGTTCTGTCCGTGATCATTTCTTTCTGAGGACAATTCTCCCTGATACAAACAGTCCATTACTGTTTACTGAACACACGGGCTTGCGCTGCTTTAGAATGAGCCCTTTACATGTGTACGTACGTCGGTTGCTATAAATGGAGGCTGCCGTCATATTGTTACCGTCGCCCAGAATTGACATACTGAAACCTGTTTGGGTTTTAAAGGTGAGGTTACCAAATGTTCTCCTTCAAGCCGTGAGGTGAGAATGACTCAGACGCAACTTCACCATTAGAACAGTCCTACACACTGAACCTTTAGCAATGCATTGAAATTCTTTGTGTGTCTTCAGGAAACTAAAAACACTCGCTAATGAGAGGTTGACTGAAAAGATGAAGGGTGCATGTTTTTGTTTTGCTCGTTGATCTCGTTTGATAAAGTTCACCTCTGTCGTGGACAGTTTGCTTCTGTCCTCCCCTCGGTTCCCATCATTACAGCCCAGCTATTGATCTCCCCTGACCTCCCCTGCTCTCCCCTTCCCCTGCGCACCTCTTCCAGGTGATTGGGAGAACAACTGTAACGAGCTCCAGAAGATGCTGATCGTGCGTTCGTTGCGTCAGGACCGAGTCTCGCTCTGCGTCACCTCCTTCATCATTAACAGCCTCGGCCCGCGCTTTGTGGAGCCGCCGGTTCTCGACATGAAGGCTGCGAGTATCAGCTCTTTTTCCAGAATCTCAGAAACCCATCACTGAGATATTGTTACTCTGTGTTTTAATCATCCTCTCGGACTCTCTCTCCTCCTCAGGTCGTGGAGGAGTCCTCCTGCTTGACTCCTCTCATCTTCGTTCTGTCCTCTGGGGTCGACCCGACCGGCGCTTTGCTGAATCTGGCCGAGGCCTCCGGCATGAGTAAGGAATTCCACGCTCTCTCCCTGGGTCAGGGACAGGCCCCCATCGCCAGGAGCATGATTGAAGAGGGCGTCAAAAAGGGTACAACAAATGACTTGGTTTTTGTTTTCCCCTCCCCCCTTTGGGTCACTGCAAGAAAACTCTGCCCGAAAACACAAACTCAGCAAAAACAGCATAGCTCATCTGAAGCACTGCTCCTCTTCTCTCTGCAGGTCACTGGGTATTTCTCGCCAACTGCCACCTCTCCCTGTCATGGATGCCTGAGCTGGACAAACTGGTGGAGCAACTGCAAGTGGTGGAGCCCCACATAAACTTCAGACTGTGGCTCAGCTCCTCACCACACCCAGAATTCCCCATAACCATCCTGCAGGCCGGCATCAAGATGACCACCGAACCACCAAAGGTACGCGGGTGGACACAGATCCCCAGATGTCCCTTTTACATGGCAACACATTGACACCAACTTGTTGCTTCCTACATGTATGTATCTACCATGTGCCGGCTGTCCTCAGGGTGTGAAGGCCAACATGAAGCGTCTGTACCAGCTGGTGACCGAGGCTCAGTTCAACCGCTGCTCGAAACCTGCCTTCTACCGGAAGCTCCTTTTTTCCTTGTGCTTTTTCCACAGCATCCTGCTGGAGAGGAAGAAGTTCCTGCAGCTGGGCTGGAACATTGTTTATCCCTACAACGATTCAGACTTCGAGGTGAGTGCAGGAGAAGTGCAAAGATCAGAGCGAGCCACAGAAAGACTGAGGAAGACGGTTTCATCAACAAGCAGCGAGGTCATTTTCCGTCTGTCAGAGCAAAGCCTGGTTAGAATGATGGATAATAACCATCTAATTGAAGTGCAGTAGACTGA
Source organism: Chascanopsetta lugubris (assembly GCA_016785325.1). Taxonomy (NCBI): domain Eukaryota; kingdom Metazoa; phylum Chordata; class Actinopteri; order Pleuronectiformes; family Bothidae; genus Chascanopsetta; species Chascanopsetta lugubris. The sequence goes on along the minus strand of JAFBJT010106045.1, from coordinate 50,626 downwards.
GCAGCATTCATAGCCTCTATTCAGATGTCTCCTTTCACCGCGTCCGTTCTTTTCAGGTGAACTATTTCACTCGTTCTCAATGTGACCATTTGTGTTTCCGACTCTTTCACGACCCCCTTCTTCTCTCCTCTCCTTCTTCCCGCTCCCTCAGGTGAGCGAGAATCTGCTGAGTCTGTACCTGGATGAGTACGAGGAGATTCCCTGGGACGCTCTCAAGTACCTCATCGCCGGGGTGAACTACGGAGGTCACGTCACCGACGACTGGGACCGACGGCTCCTGACCACGTACATCAACGACTACTTCTGCGAGGACGCCGTCACGCATCCATACTTCAAGTGAGACGCGGTGACACACGTGCACAGACATATTTCATTCATACGTCCTTTGTGCCGACACACAAACCGCCAGCAAACTGACCCTTGCATGAGTTTCTGTGCTCGGAGTAGAATTTTAATGAGGTGTTTTCATAGCGTATATTGATCGTAAATGTATTTTGATTCATATTCAAAAGGTCCTTTGAAGTCCTAAGCTCTCTTTTTTCCATTTCCCACTGTTTCAAATACATCTTCAAACAAACCAAGGTGAAACAAACCCCATGTAAACCTCGTCGTGAGTCGCAGAGCACCAGCACCACCAAGTGGGCAGTTCGATTATTACATCTCTATTGTGTTGAATTCGCGTCTGACAGTGTTACGGCGTATGCCGGTCCTTCGATGTCATGGAGAGGGACGCATTTGAATTATTTCTCTAAATTGCATGTTATGAGAGGGAACTAATCATTAGAGGAAAGTGGGTCATGGGTGGAATTGAGAGATCAGTCGCCCTGAAATCTGTTGGCCATTTAAACTAATTGTATTATTTTTTACACACTATCATTACTTCCGCTCACCCTGTTTTCCATCACCCCCTTTCTCTCTCTCTCTCTCAGGTTGTCCTCCCTCACCTCCTACTACATCCCCCGTGACGGACCCCAGGCCTCATACCAGGAGTTTATTAGCATGCTGCCACCCACTGAGCACCCGGAGGTGTTTGGCCAGCACCCCAACGCCGACATTGCCAGTCTGATTGCCGAGACCAGGACGCTGTTCGACACCCTGCTCTCCCTGCAGCCACAGGTCACCAGCACCTCCGCTGCAGGGGCGGGGCTGAGCAGAGAGGACAAGGTGAGGGGGAAGGGGAGGGGAGGGGCAATGGTGACCTTTTTTTAATCAATGGATTATAGGGCCGGGTCCCTGAGGGCTAGTGGCAATGCAATAAAGGCATCCTCTATAAATGAAGCCATGTTAATGGATAGGACAAGAACCACACTAATAACACACCAGTGTACATTCCAGTGCTCATTTTCACCCATTTAATCAGGAATTATATTTATTGTTATTTCTGTCACATTTCATGATTGACACCTGTATCAGTAGAACCTTTTTACACTGGCAACATACCATAATTATCCCTACACAGTATATGGTTTCAAATGACACCTGTTTTAAAAGGTATATCATGTATAGACTGATTACACATGTTCATGTATGTAAAATCCATACTTCTCTCATGATTTACATTTACAAAACCTTTCGAAGTTTTAAAGGTAATGTTACCAAAGGTTAAAATCCACCTATAGAAATATATTGAATTACATTTGAACGTGATACATGTAAATGATTTCCACTCTAATGTTACAGTTGCTCAGCGCATACCTGTGTTTTCAAGAACACATAATCACACACTTAAAGATCTGACAGGCATTTGATAAATCCCCCCCCCCCCCCCCCCCCCCCCCCCCCCGATAAATCCCCCCCCCCCCCCCCACCATTCACCCGTCTCCTTGGAAACTGTTATACTGTGTCTAAATACAGGAAAAACAATGTAGACTGAGTGCAACAGAGAAGACGCGATCAAATGTGCAAGTGTTACACTTCAGGGTCGTGTGTTTTGTGGACGTTAAAGGAGCATTACCTCTCGGAGGGCGTTTTCAATGCTGCGTTTCCCATTGAAAGGAGATGTTGTATTGTCTGTTGCTCAACAGCGTTTCGTAAATGTGCTTTACATTCTATGTCGGTGTAATGAAGAGGCTTTTAGTGTAACTGCCTTCAGCTCATTGTCACTCTGTCCTGCGGCTGCTGGGGATTGTTAGAAGAATTAGCATCAAGGCTTCTCAGCCTGAGCTGGGGTTTGATGTGTGATTTCATGCAGTTCCATTGTATGATTTTTGGCCTCCGACGCAAACACGTCCTCATCTGCTTTCGCACATCATGCCAGGTCTTGGATCTGTTGGCAGACGTCCGTGGGAAGATTCCAGCATTGATCAACTACGAGGGCACGAAGTCCGTCCTGCAGGACAACTCCTCGCCTCTCAGTGTGGTGCTGCTGCAGGAGATCCAGAGATACAACTTACTGCTGGACACCATCATGTAGGAACTCTGTTCTGTCTTTTTGCGATTCCATCCCTCTCTTTCTCGCTCTCTTCTCACCGAGCCCCTTCTCAGAGGCTTGGTGCTATTTAAATGAGGGAGGCAATGTTCACAACATGCATTTACCTTCAGGACTTCATATCCTCCTCCCACTTAATCACTCAAGAATTAGTGGTTTGCTGTTATTCAAATCCAACGAAGGCCTATGAGACAAATACATTCCGCGCCAGAGACACAGGACAACACGTTCAAGACAGGTAGAATGTCAGTTGTCCATGTTGTTGGAAACAAACTGCTCATTTTGTCCGTCATTCCTCTTTAGAGATTTTTGCAAAACAGCCACTGCCTGCCAAGATTCTGCCGAGACTGATATCTGAGCATCAGGTCAACGTTAGCCAGCAGCTTAAGATCTGGCCACAAAAACAGTGCAGTGTGTGGGATACTGCGTTTACTGGTTTGGATTCCATGATAAATAGGATTGTTGTATATGGGTTTTGGCAGCTGCCGTCCCCACGACAGAAGACGGGTCTGCAGCAGAGACGTTTCTCTCCTGTAAAAGCGCAACAACAAATCTTTTCAGAGGAATCCTGCAACGTGAGCAACAGCAGTGTCCATGAGCTACATGAGCATCAGCGGGCGCAGCAGCAGGGAGAGGAGGCCACAAGCGCTGACCACAGAGCAGCTACGCTAGAAGCAGGTGAACGTAACGTGATGATGTGTTTGCTGATCTGTGTGTCTTCATGTCTCGTGTCAGAATGTCCCTGATGGAGCTGGAGAAGGCCATCAAAGGCTTAGTGGTGATGTCGCCCAGTTTAGAGGAGACGTTCAACTGCATCTATGACGCTCGTGTGCCACCGCTTTGGGAGAAGGTGCCAGACACACACACACACACACACACACACACACACCCTCATTTATTGTCTGATGTTTGACGGGTGCTCAACCTCTCACTTGTGTATCGGTAATGCGCACAAACACACACACACACACAGTATGTACAGTTTGAGGTTGATGCACATGCTCTGTCAGAGGTGAGACCACCTCCTGAAGTGAGAAGTGAAGCCCACACCTGCTACTTCCATTTACTCTCATAACGTGTCGAGGCTGAGACTGAGCTTCTTGGATCAATGCTGCTGACACAGCAGTCTCTTTGCTGTGCACTAAAATAACAACAAAACGATCCGTTAAGTGGGGGCTGTGTTTATAAAAAGAATGCTTTGATAGAGGGAGCGGTGCTCAACAGCGTCCAAGATAAACAAGCACAACAAATCTTTGATTGGCCGAGCTGTAACTCTGCCATGAAGAGTATCTGCGTGAGGATCACAGGATCACATTCTCCCTTTTTCATTTGTCCGAGTCCAAGTCTCCATCTCTGCAACTAATGGGATTGGTTCACTCGGTGGGATTCCTGCATATCAAGTGTTGTGAGTGTGATCTGATCAGCACTAATCAGTTGTAATGTCCTCTGTCAGTCCAGCAGCTGCAGGCCCGTCTCTGTACTGACGCACTGGTCTGTTATTAAAGGTGTATTTATCCATCACTCTGCTCCACTGCACACACACATGTATTGTTCTGCTCTGTCTGTGTCCGACCACACACACACACACACACACACACACACTCATGATGGGGCTCTGGCAGCATTCCAGCTGTCATTCTGTCCAAATGCTCCATTCTGGCTTCATTATCACTGGACCTCTCTCTACAGTGGAGAGAGAACACAGGGTGCTGTCAGCTCGGGTCAAGGGGCGAGAAAAGATTCTGGCTACTGTTCAAGAGTGTGTGTGTGTGTGTGTGTGTGCGCGCAGGAGTCGTCAGGGCCTTTTCTTGTGAAGTGCCTTGTTCTGCGGCTGCCCTCATTACAGACCGTGTCTGAAAACATGCCTGCATTTGTTTTTGCATGTATGTTTGTGTTTGTGCACGTGTGTGTGTTAGCATGAGTCACTGCAGATCAGTTGGAGCATACCTAGCGCCTAAGTGTGTGTGTGTGTGTGTGAGTGAGTGAATGAATGCGCACATGCGCATAGACTAATCGTAGTGTAATAGACAAAGTAAACCTTCCAAGGCCTGTCCCACTTCCCTAAAGAGAGCCTGAGCTCATTGTGTTCTGGCCAGGGGCTTATTACAGCTGGATGTATTATATATGTGCATACTGTAGGTGTGTGTGTGTGTGTGTGTGCGTGTGAATGTGTATGTGCGTGTGTGTGTGTGTCCTTTTTAGGAGTGTTGGACAGCTCTTAAGGCTGCTGCCTCCGGCTGAACTTCTCTCTTCAAGCAAACACTTGTAAACTAGACAACTCTCTCTCCCCCCTCTCCCCCCTCTCCCCCTCCTCCTCCTGGCCCTCACCTCCTCTGTCTCTTTGTCTTTGCTCCTCGTCTGCGTTTTGCTTCCCATCATTCTCATTCCCGCTGCATCTCCCATCTGCTGCTCGCTCCCGTCAGCTCGCCTCTTCCTCCCTCTATCTCTCTCCGTGCCACATCTGGTCCGAGCAGCAATAACAGCCCCTCACTGCCTCCTTGCCCTCCTTATTTATCCATCCATCGCCGCGTCCCTCTCTTCCCCCGCCCTCCTTGGCATGGCAGCCTGTCATTAGTTCTGAGCTCACAGAGTCATGGCTTTAATTTCGCCCGCCTTCCTGCCTCTCTGTCTCCGGCCATTTTGTGTACACTCGCTCCTCGCAGGGGCTCAGTGCAGGTTTGAGGGATTTATAACATCTGTGCATCACATTCGGAGGAGACGTTCGTGTCCACGGCGTGAAAGTAAACCGTGGACGCGCTCAGATGTCTCTGAACGCAGAGATGCTGTTCTCTCCCTCCTGGGTGATTAACATGCAAGTGAGGCTTCCGTCGAACAACCCGGTATTTGTGTTCACATGCCACAGATTATTGGTGTGTTGTAAAGCCAGATAGTCAACATGAATGAAATGCTCCAATATGTGTGTACGTGTGCTGCAGACGCCCCTCCAGGCCCTCTGCTGAGAACGTGCACCCATTCCACTTTACTGTGGTGTACTGGCACACATGGATCAAAGTTCAGACATTAAGTTAGAGGATTGTAAACCCCGTCTACACTCTTATTATTTTCTATCATTTAGCTTTGTTTTCTCTTTCTTTTTTGTGTGTTTCATGTGCTTTCTTTCTCCTGAATTTGTTCATGACACGGACAATACACTCAACCCGTAATAATGATAATAATCATAATAACCGAGATAATAGTACATGAGTCATCGGGCCTGTTTGAAGCCACTACAAAGCAAAGCTCTTGTACAGTTGTGGTCAGTTGTGTAATCCGTCTGAATTCAAGGGCCTCATAGTGGAATACTGTGTTTAATAACATCAAATCAACCCAAGGAAACAAAATCTGTCTTTTGACATGACCATGTCAGTCTTTTTTTCCTCTCCTCTGTGTGTGTGTGTGTGTGTGTGTGTGTGGGTGTGTGAGAGTGGGAGAGACTCGCAGGCCATCGGTGCTTTCCGCTTTGTGCTGAGCTTTTTCCCATTATGTGTAGCTGCCAACAGCTGGAAGCATGAAATGACTGTCTCTCTCTCTCTCTCTCTCGCCCGCCCTCTCTCTCTCTTCTCTGTCTCTGTCCACCAGACATACCCCTCACTGAAGCCCCTGGCATCGTGGACCAGGGACCTGTGCCAGCGAGTCCATCAGTTTGCACGCTGGGCAGAGTCGGCCTCCGCCCCCAACTTGTTCTGGCTCTCTGGCTTCACCTTTCCCAACGGTTTCCTCACCGCCGTGCTGCAGTCCTACGCTCGGCAGCATAATGTGAGAGTTCCCACCGTCGCGTTCGGGTCCTCTCTATGGAGGCTGCCATTTTGTTTTCACAGTAGCTCAGCCGGGACAAACTAAGCACCTTTTTGGTTTTTAATGAAAACCGAAGACTACCATAGGCTCTCACACATGCTCGGAAGGGAAGGCTGAAGTAAGACGTAGTCAAATGCATCGCGCTACTTAACTGCTTAACCCACACATTGTACCTTTAACTTGTTTCTTGTTTACTTTTCATTTCATGCATCACATGAAACAACAACCTGGGAAATTGTGTGCTAATGCAGTCAGTCCTTTAAGGACATACACTGGAGTTTCTTCCGGTGCTGTTTTGCTAAATGCCTCCTGCTGAACACTTTTTCCTCTTTCAGATATTCATATCTGTTTATATATATATATATTTATATTATTTATATTTATTCATATCTATATCTGATAAATGCTTTAATGTGACTCTATTTCTCTTCCTGTTTGACATTTGGATCAATTATAGTGACCATAACTCTTCCAGCCTACAGCTCTGACAGTCTCTCTAACTCTTTTTGCAGATATCAGTGGACACTCTGTCCTGGGACTTTATCGTATCCACCTTGGACGACTGTAACCTCCTGCACCCGCCCAAGGTGACTCCACACACACACACACACACTCACATTTCCATAAAGGTTTCCAGCCTGCCATTGGACTGCTTTTTCTATTTACTCCCAGCTGTCATTGCCACTTTCCATCACATATTTCGTTTCTCCTCAAACAACACAGTGTGGGCTTTTCCTGAATCCTCCCTCACCTCTTGTTCTACAAATCTATATTCATGCGCTCTTTGTTTTTCTGTTTTTCCTTTTCTTTTCCTGCAGCCGTCTCCCTCGTTTCCACCCCCCCTTCTCATGTCTTCTCTCAGCTGCATTTCCTAATTGGCTTGGCTGTTTGTCATAAGCACTTGTTAAAGCTGCATGAAAGATGTCACCTCCAAACAAGTGTTTGTGTGTCTGGCCCCTGGACTGTAAATAGCTTCGGACAGAGGTTTACACTTCCTCCTGCTATTCACAAACAAAGGCACGATATTGATTTCAGACCTGATTCATCAAATACCAAATGAGGCAAACTGTTTTTGAGTCTCACTGTGTTTTATCGTATCAAGGCTAAAATAGCAAAAGGTGACTCGGTTTGTACTGCGACCATTGGAGGGGGGTGGGTTTAGGGTGTGGGTGAACCAGACCACTCGCCTCACTGTCCTCCATCTTTTCATCTGGTTCCCTCTCTTTACTCCCTCCCTGCCCTCCAGGATGGAGTCTTTGTGCGAGGTTTGTTCCTGGAAGGCGCCGGCTGGGACAAGAAGAACACCTGTCTGGTGGAGGCTGAGCCCATGCAGATGTTCTGCCCCATCCCCACCATCCACTTCAAACCCGTGGAGAACCGCAAGAAGATCGGAAAGGGTGACAGGAATTGCTTTCACGTCGTCTTCTTCTGATTTGTTTTCCATTGCGCTGTGATTCCACTGTCTCATTTTTGTCCCTCTGTCTCGTGTGTGTGTGTGTGTGTGTGTGAGTGCAGTTATGTACATGTGTCCATGCTACTACTTCCCGATGCGTTCAGGCGGGGCGGGGCGAGCGTCCTTCGTCGTCGCCGTGACGCTGAAATCCGGAGCTGCCACCCCAGACCACTGGATCAAGAGAGGGACAGCTCTTCTCATGAGTCTGGACAACTAAAGCCCAGGGCATACTTTATTTATTCTTTGACCTGTTTACTACTTTCCCTGCCCTTTTTTAAATGCTCAAACTTACACTGTACGAGTCGTGACGGCCACGAGACTACAAATAAATCATGGTTTTGAATTTTCAACATTGTTATCGTTACCCCTGGAGCCGGTTGGGACACCTGGGGTTTCCCCGACATACGCTGTGAGTCATTCTTTGTCACTTCCGGTGCTGGCTCCACACCATTCCGGTAAGTTCTCTTTTTCTTCCCTCTCTCCTTTGTGTCACTCCATCAGCTGACTGATTACTTTCTCCTCTCTGCAGCACCGCATCAGTGTTTCCATGCTGACCTTCTTCTCTCCCGCTCAGACACACACTGGCAATAGTTTCCGACTGTGAAGTGTTTCACTGGAAACTTGCTCCTTTGTAACATCTGGTTCAAGTGGCTGTCTGCTCATGTAAGTAAGTGCGCTGCTCTCTGGGTTCCTTTGTGATGTAATGAGCCGGAGGCTGTTGTCATCTGTTTGGATTTGGAAAAACCGGCGCAGCACCTGAGATGTAAATAGTCTGGATGTGTAAAATATACGTGCTAATCACATCACTGTGAATTTGAAATGCACAGAATTTCTTTCTTTATTATTATAAGGCCCGTAGCTTTGTTTTACCAGTAGTGTTAAATCTGTACAGTGTGTAGCACCATAGGATAACAGAAGCACCTATGATAGCCACTGTTATCAGTAAGTCTCAAAAGGTGTCTACTACTGTTAAAACAAAATGGCAGCCTCTGTAGAGAGGACCTACTCCTGGTCTCAATTTAAATTCAATGTTGAGTTCAATGTTGGATCTATGTACAAGCAATGAAAACACATTCATGTGGCACATTCATGCGATTACGCGCATGAAGACGTCAGTATACTATTGTGTATATGTGCCTGTATGAATGGAAATGATCCCACCTCAGTTTTACACACTGGACCTTTAAAACCAAAGAACAGAATATACATTTCGTGAAATTAAATGAAGCCATTGTTTATCACACTGCTCCCACAGTTAAAACACGCAGGCTAATGTGTAGGAACTCAAGGTGAGGTCACGTATATTTTTATGCTAATAGGCTTTTTCCTGCGCTAAAAACAAGAGGGCAGGGGCTGGGGGGCGTGAAGGAGAAACCAACCTATTCAAATAATGAATGTTAATGAACCTTCGCAGACAAGACGTTTGGAGTCGCTCCGTGCTGTGAGGGGAAAAGAAGGCCTGGACTTCGCTGGAAAAGGACTCGGCCCAAAATCCTGAAAGGGAGGGAGAGAAAAACAAGAGAAGGACCCTAGAGAAAGTGAGCCGAGAGGAGGAATGGTCCGGTAATGAGAGAGAGAGCGAGAGAGAGAGAGAGAGAGGAACCAGGGGGTGGGGTGAGTTCAAGGTTGTATTGAGGATTGTCCCCCTCAAAGACTGAACACAGACTTCCTCAGGGTTTAAGAGCCTCTTTATCAGACAGGTCTGTGTGTGTGTGTGTGTGTGTGTGTGTTGGGGTGGTCTCCGGTTGGGTGGGAGATGCAGGGAGGTGGGGGGTCCTCTCAGCAACATGCTGAATTCAAATTCAAATTGGCTTATTCTTATGCCTGCTTGTAACAAATATAGCTGGGGGCGGGGGCGGGGGGGGGGTGTTATTTTATGGATTAAAGCTTAAACTGAATTAAACGTGAATGTAAACATGGCGTGAAAACATCGTATATATTGGAGCAGTGCCCGTTGTGATGCGCTTTGTGTCCATCGGATCTGGTTTATCTGCAGCGACAGTTTCATCATCAGCGTTTTCCATGATAGGAAACAGGGGCAGCCGTCTCACAGTTAAAGGTTCAGTCTGTTGAATTTGGTGACATCTAGTGCTCATGCTGCGTCCTTTAGATCTGAGGGCCACGTCGGCTTCATGGTTGCCGAACAGAGCCCGTTTTAGTTGTGGGACTAAATGTAATTACCACTGGACATGTCGTAAAATAACCGACTTCATACTCGACATATATTTATTCAGGTTACAAATGTTGTATCGTGCATCTCCATACGTGTCCAAATGTAAACACACTGATTATACCGCCGCACATACAAATTGCCGTGTGTCATTAACGGGAGTTCATGGGCGGCGTGCGCTTCAGACATTTATTTGTTCCACGCCTCCCAGCTCTGGGGGGCTAAACAGAATGACCTGGCAGTCCAGATACAGCCCTCGGGCCACGAGCTTGACACATGTGCTTTAGATGAATCCCCCCCACCCTCCCCTTTCAATCATGAAGAATATGACATTAGGCTCAGGGTTCAGCATAAGGGCTCTTTGTAGGGTGATGAAAACAACAAGCGGGACACGTGGGCCTCTACACACTAATGAAAACATGTGGATTCCTGTTATTTCGCTCATGACAACAGATCTCTTGACCCAAACTGTGGCTGCGACGTTGGCACGTCTTTGCCGTGTTCATGCTTTCGTGTAACCTGACGACTCTTCTTACCAGGGTCTCGCAGCGCAGCAGAAATACTCATTTCTGGGGGGTCGCTGGAAGCCGCCACCTTCCATCTGCTTATCCACTCAGGAGCAGGCTTGTCAAAGGGAATTCCTCTGCTCCGTTGGAATGTTGTGATGAGAGAATGTAAGTGCATCGTATGCAAAGGTGTCGATTGGGTAACAGGCCACTTTAGAGGAGGATGGCTTGTGCATGATGTCACCCCGGTGGTGGGGGCAGGGGGCAGGGGGCAGGTGGACTGGATGTCTCTTGTTATGAGCTGCGCTTCAGCTCCTGCATGCCCTACTTTTCAAGTTTCCTGGGAGTTGACATGATTACCTAACATCTCCACAGCAACAACTCCTGGTTCCTGGTAAGTGGCCCTTGGCCCCTTTTTAGTCACTGCCTCGGACTGAGAGCTGCATGGACCCCGGAGCCAAATAGTTACAAGGGGTGGGGGGGAGAAACCACCTGGGGGTCCAGTTGTTCTCCACTGAATGGGAGTTAATAATGGAATTTGGGCAAGTTGTACAGTGTGTTTGCCAGTGACTGTGGAGGCGGGGCAGCTTGTGTCCAAAGACTCTTCCACCGAAAATAAACCTGCGTAAGAGAAGAGAGGGAAGGAGGGAGAGGGAGAGAGAGGAGTGGGGAGGGAAGGAGGGAGGGAGGGAGGAGAGGGAAAGAGCCGTTCAACGAGGGGACTGAAGGGAAAGAGAGTCTCCGTTTCAATGGAATAAAAACTGCGCAATTTCTTGAAGGACTGCCTGCGCCGCTCTGCGCACGGATCGGATCCCACGGTGGCGGTTTTTTTTGGGGGGGGTTTTTTGGGGGGGGGGGGGGCTGATCTGACGGATCCACGCTGCTGCCGCCCCCCCTCCGGAGCTGGGTGTTTTTCAGCAGATGGTTTTGGGGAGGAAGGAGAGAGAAGAGCCGTGCGATCCGTCCAGAAAAGGCGATATGACTGTGCAAGAGATGCAGAGATGAGACTATCACCTCTTTACCCACGGGAGGACGCATCCACGCAAACCGCCCCCCCCCCTTCCCACCACCCCTCAGGCGGGGATCGGATCTATTATAGGCACGGATACTCGACGTGTGCACTTATGGATGTTAGCAGGGGTTTCGTAATTTTTTTTTTTTTTTTTGGGGGGGGGGGTTCTTTTTTTTTTTAGGGGGCTGCGTCATCCGTAGCTGGGGAAGGAGGGATTTGAACCGCGGCCCCCCCCCCCCCCCCCCCCCGTACATTTTTTTTAGGGATTGCTCATGAAAAGGTAAGCGTGATGTTCTTTAGTCTGACTCCCTCATCACGTGTGGGGCTGTAATGGTGTAAGAAACGCCTGCGCACACACACACACACACACAGCCGCGTTGTGTTGTTGTGTAACGTGACTGATGAGGCCACGCAACTTCGCGGCGTTGACGGTGACAAGTTTGGCCGCTGCCTGTCACAGATGCAACCCCCCACCCCGCCCCCCCCAAACACGGAAATCCTCACCACAGCCGACGCTGGTGGTGATGTCATGTATTTTACGGTCAGGCGGGAGTAGTTTACGGGAAAGTAGTTGGCGGTGTCGCAATCACCGTCCGTCGAGCTCACTACACACACGCGCTGATGGCACGCGTATTTGTACCACGGCCGTTGGTCCGTGGGTGTGCACCGTGTGCGGGTGCTGGGGTGGAACTGGTCACCAGTGGGCTGGATGGAGAGCGGGGCTCCGCGCGGGGCCGGAGGAGGAAGGAGTGTCGCAGTTCCTTTCACAAAATGTCACGCGGTGAAGTTGTGGCGGGTCCTCGACTGTTTCCAGGAAGAGCGTTTGAATTTTCTTCCCGTGGTGATTTATCCCGTGTCTCCACCCCTCTACTCTCTCTCTCTCTCTCTCTCTCTCTCGCTCTCTCTCCTCGCTGCTGGTTGTGTTGCACCGTGGGCTTTTCACCACAGGGTGGCGACACGGTACAGCACAGTGGTTGCAGCCAGGCTTCAATTTGGCCGAGGGTTAGTTTTTAATTCTGTGAGAATTGGGTTAAAGGTGCACTGTGTGGGATTGAACGCCGTGTGGTAGCCTATGTTTCTCATTAAAGATGTTTGTGCTGCTGTTAAATCTCAGTGGTCCAACATGGCAGCCTCCATAGAGAGGATCCGCTCTTCATGGCTAAGAATGAGCGCAACATATTAATATTGCGCTCATTCTTCGGGAGCAAACACAAATCATTTTTGTCTAAATCTTACACACTGAACCTTTAAAGGGATTCATTGTAAGAAATTTTATATAAAATAATCATGTCTTAACATTTTACACACAGTAGTGTACACTTTAATATACATGGACCTAAACAATACATCTTAATTGCAGTGTTAAAATCTACATTTAAATGTTCAAATCAAATCAACTGACAAACCTAAATTTAAAAATGCTAAAGTGTCAAATTGTAACATTAGATCTATTTAATTTAAGCTCAATTTAAACCTAAACGCAGTTTAAATGCTGAATCCTTCCTGGTGTGAAGGGTCTACATGGACTACATGTCCCAGAAGGCAGTGCGGCTGCAGCAGATGCTAACACCTGTAAACAGTATAGCTTATTATTGCGATTAGCTTGTCGTCGTGGGGTCGTCTCTTCGCCAACATTCGGAGCAAATACAAAGTAATTCCCTGCTGAATATCGCTCATATATTTGTTCGTGTTGTAATTTTAAACACGCTCACACATTTACAACACTTCCTTTTTTTGCAGGTTGAAGTTTTACCTCGCAGAAACGGAAATGACGCCATGTTTACTTCTTGGAACGAAAACATCTGAGGGGATGGTGGGCGGGTAGACAACAACACAGAAAATGTCCACGCCGGTAAATGTAAACTTTTAGTATAACATATATATTGTACAGTGTTTTTAAAATGCTTCATTTAATGTTTCCATGTGTTTCCATTGAGACTTGCAGTGCCACCGTGCACACCTGTGTTTACTGTAACACTGATCGGCTTAGATTCATTCAGGCGTTTCACAATAGTCACCGTGTTGCTGGTTCAAGTAAACAGAAAGACTCATAGTATTCATTGTTACTGAAACTATTGTTCACAGACACTGTTATTTTCAATGTGCAATCACCTGAATGTTGTTGTGTTTATTACCCAGTGAGGAGGCCTTTATGTTAAGTAATAGCAGGTCCAGTCTATGGGGGCATGTACTTACATTACCTTAGATTAAACCCTTATCATAACCAAAAGGCCAAGAATGGTGCACCTACATGTTTTCGAATGGAGGACGAGGTTTCCATAGACTAAATAGAAAGTATGCATATCTACCTTGTCCTGACATTGTAGCTGTTATGAAAACACAGGTCATGGCTGAGGACCTTTTCCAGCCTTTATAAAGGACCAATACATTAAAGACCAATACTACCTTAAATGTTCACTGTGTATTACGCTGAATTTAGAATAATCATACTGCTGTTTTAATAATGCTTTACACACTCATCAGAAACCATTGTCTTTATTACCCCAGAATAAGACATTCATCATCACAGACAAGGAGAAGGTCCTCTTTACAGACGTGGCCCTGTTTTCACTGATATAATGTAGAATGGACACACACCAGCATGTTTGGGAAATGATTTTGAGATCAGGGATATTCACCTGCAATATACAACACCACCACCAGATGTCCAACACACTACCTGTTATACTCATCTACATGTTTTTCTGAAAGATAGACATTATATGTTAGTTTTCTTAGACTGATTACGTGTTAAACGAAACAAAAAATAATATTAGCTTGTCAAAACTGAAGTGTTATATCCTCTTCCCACCCTCTATTCACTTCCTGCACCTCTGGCATCTTCAATCCGCACATGTGTGTTGCTGAGGTGCAGCAGTGTGTATGTTCCTCTAGATGGCGACACATGTGCAGTGCAACCTTTGTCCCTGCTTTTGTAAACAGCTGCTCTGTTCATGGTGCTCAAACATGCTGTCTTTTGATCACTTGGTCAAATCGTCAGATTTGTTGCCTCTCTGAGCCACATGTCATTATGTTAATACACAGGTAGATAAGCTGATTCAGTCTTCTTCCATACATGGGCATGGTGATGACACAATATCAACATCAGCAGGATATCATTTCAATCTATATCAATTTAACGGAAGTATCTATACTGACAAATTGTGCACGGTATGGACATGAATAAATAGTGGTGTGACATTTATCATAATTACCCATTGATTGATATGTATTGATTTAAAAAATATAACCCCCATGATCCAGACCTAATTTCGCGGCTTGCCTCATTTTTTGAATCCCCTGATCAAAAGAGCTTATCTCTCTCCTCTTCCCGTTCACAGACTAGAAGAGAGGAAGATGATTAACCATCGTCATGCTGTGTTTGAAGAGCCACCGTGACTGAAGCCAGAGGTGACATGTCAGGCTCGGGCGGCCTGCCGCTGGCAAGAACGAGCAAACGCCAGATGATAATGGCAGCTGGCAGAGATGGACCGAAGTGTCCGGGGACGAGGAAATATTGTCGTCATTATGCAGCGATGGTGAGATGAGCTCCACTAATATCTCAATCAATAATCGCCTCATCAGTATAGAATTACACACAGACACACACAGCATATGTTTATAAAGCATGGTATCGCTCAAAAGTTGCCCCTGCACCACTATGCATTATTACTATCACTACCTGTTCCCATCCACTTGCATCAGGCAACTGATCATTCTTCTCTTTGCAGAAGAGCCACCTGCACTGGTCTGCACGCTCCCATCTACTCAGGTAAGACTTTGACCTTTTACCTGGACTCTGACCTGCTGCTTGTGGCTCGCACTCACCGAATGATGTCCGTGCAATCGCTGATCTCTCCGTCCCGTAGATGAATGTTTGCTTTAGCCTCATGCGTCCAGAGAGCCCACCGCTTTGTTTGTTTGCTCTACGATGGTGTTTATTGTGCCTGCTAACTGCTCAGAGGGCGCAGACTGTGAAAACATAGGAGGTTTTCTCACACCACCTGACTGTGACTGTGAGAAATGACGTGCCAGTGACTTTGCTGCATCTCAGACTGTTGTGTTGTTGAATGGTTCTGTAGTTTGGGCCATGAGGGCGACCTCTGTGACCCAGGGTGTGGATTACATTGTTTCTGCGAGGACAGAAAAGTATGAGGCTACTTCATCCGACTCATTTAACATTTTTCTTTACTTTCTGTTTGTGCTCGCCTGATATTTGCTGGTTTGAATGTTGTGATGTAATAATATACATCACTGTGACTTAGATTCACAGCTTTTTTGTTTGTGGACGTCTTATTCTAACAATCCGAGTGGTTTGCAGCCATGACTCTTTCTGTGTGTGTAGAGGGGCGGGTGTACTCACCATAGCTAAACACTGAATGGATTGGGCCACAGCCAAGTGCACACACACTCAAACACACACACACTCAAACACACACACACTCACACACACATGAATTGAGCTTTACACATACAGGTCTCTTACTTAGATACATACACACCTAACCCTAACACCTGCTCTGTTTCATTTTCACACTCACAGCCCTCAAATACTCTCTGACAAACATCGCTCACACTGTTTTGATCTCCCTCTTTTGGGACAAAGACACACACACACACAGGCACACACACACATACTCTCTCTCTCTCTCTCTCTCTCTAATGCTGTCGTCTCCCAGGACCCTGCCAAGTCTCTCACACCTGGGGTTTTCCATCACTTAGCCCGCTCAGCTTTATTACACACATTTAAAAGCTGGCCACGAGTCAAATCCATCACACACACAAATGCTCACATACATCTGGCTGCAAGGCTCTCTGTGAGAAAGCAGGTTATTAAACAGAGAGAAAGGAAAGAGAGGATTATGGGAAAAAATAAAGAGGAATAAATGGCAGAGCAGCTCGGGCACAAGGACAGTGTCGTGATTGTTACAATGTGAAACAGCTTGTGGTTTGTTGCTGTCGACAGTCGCTCCGTTCAAAGTACTAATCACACTTTGTTGTGAGCCTTTTCTGTGTTTGATGGTTCCTCAGGACCCGTTTCTGTATTTCATTGATCACAATCCAATCGTACATATTAGAGAATACATCCTATTGTGCAAATCAGGAAGTGCCACTCATCATTTCTTGTATTGAATTGGACATTTTTCGTGCCGTCATCTTAACTCTTAAACAGTCTTTATATTAAGTGTGTCTGGTTTGCATCTGGAAGTCTCTACATGTGTGTGTTCCCTGCCCTTTCACATTGTTCTAGTATATGTACATAAAGCAACCTGGCAGTGATGTCAGAGTTGTGTCGTCGTATCATAGCTGTCTTAGCGACTGTTGGACGGCTGCACCTTTGTTTGTGAGAGAAAGTCACTGTGTCCCGGTTTATTTCCTTTAACTGTCAGAGCTGTGAATGCATTTAGCTCAGCAACCGTCACTCAGCCTCACCCCCCAGAGGTAAACACATGTGCACACTCTCACCCCTTTAAACAGGGTGTCTCGCGTCACCTTCCCTTTGGTTCCAAAGTGTCAGAGTGTATCCCATCTAGCGATCGCTTCCGGCCTTTTTCAAACCGAACTGCTTCATGCTAGACGGCTTGTCCTGGTGGTGCAGTTAGACATGCTGCTTATTATGTACTTGTACCTGAATCATTGTTGGTTCCAGTCTGACTCTGAACCATCCCATTCCTAGATTAGATCTGCATGAGGTGTTCGAGGCGGTTGCAAGAGGTGCTCCACCTCATGGAACAGGTCCTTGTTGATGTACAGAATCAACGTAACTTTAATTCAAGCTAGTTAGCCTGATATTCTGAATGCTACATGAAACATCAGATCAGTTTCTGAGTGCTCACTATTTGCTTTGTCAGTATTCTCTTTTGTTGTCTTGACTTTAATTCTTCAGTCCATGTGCCATCCACATGTGCCACACACCCATGGAGGAGGCACAGAAGAAGGCAATGTGCTCTCGTCGCAGTCAGCGATGTTTCCTGGAAAACTCCTCTTTTTAATTCAACGTTCAAATCGTTCAATGCCACATCGGTTACATAAAAATGTGGATCCTTCATTCACCACAGTAATTGTTCTCTGAAAGTCTGTGTTCCCTCGGAGTTGGTGCTGTCAGTCTGCTGTCGATGTCAAATGAAAGCTCATTTCTACATGTGTGAAGCGTCTCAGACCCTGTGAGCGAAGGACACGAAATGAAACCATTAGAAAATGGGAGGAAGGATGTAGTGGAGAGAGGGACAGGAAGAGAGGTGGTGAGAGCTGAGTCAGGATGCCTGAGGGGAGGATAGCAGGAAGCAGTAGGTGAGGAGGAGGAGGAGGACAGGAAACAGAGGAAGGGGGGAGAGCCTCCTCTTCATCCTCCTCCTCCTCCTCCTCCACTGTCGTCATCATGGAGGAAGGAGTGGTGTGGGGCGGGAGAGGTGGAGCTGTCATCCTCCACATCCTGGAGGTCTGTGAGGGCGTATTACCAAACACTTCATGATGAATCTCAGAGTGTGTTTGAATCAGCGGGCGGCAGAGAGGGGGGGGGGGGATGCTGAGTCCATGTGAATAAAGCTGAGTCAAAATGAGAATGAGGGAGAGAGCGAATACGACAGCGTAAGATAAGCGGAATGCAGAGAGAGAGAGAGAGAGAGAGAGTGAGACGTGATGAAAGAGAAAGCTCCACATATCTGGTTATGTAACTTAGCTGCAAAAGAGGGCATTGTGTTTGTTTGTGTGTGTGCGTGATTATTCTCATGTGAACTCTCTTTGTATGCTCGGTGTGTGTGTGTGTGTGGGTGTGTGTGTGTGTCAGGGTGACAGTTTGCAAAGAGGAGGATGCCCGACATGCTTCCTATTCTCTGCTGTGCTTGTGTGGCCTTATCTAATGGCCGCTGGCCTGTGTTGGTATGCTGCGTGTTTGTTGGGGCGCCAGTGTTTTAACTATGAGGACTATGTTGCAGTTGGCGGTGTGGCGGGGCTGCTGTGCACACCTGTGCATGTCTCAAAGCCCCCTCAGGGGTGTCAGAGGCAGTTCGGAGACGCGATTTGGTGCAAGATGGGGTATTATTTATTTATTCATTCATATTATATTTCCGGCCGTGTGCGTTTGTCGTTGGTTCGGTTCGATTAACACAGAAATTACAGCCAGGTTCCACAATCTGATGGGTTCAAACTTTCTATTAGTGGTATTATCAGTGGTATTTCACTTTTTCACCTTATTTGCCTCCTGCTTTGGAGGACCTAGGTTGCCCTCTATCTTTTTGAATAGATATTACTATTTTTTTATATAGTTTACCTTATGAAAAAAGTATTATAAAGTATTAAAAACTACCGTCGGGTTACGGTTAGGGTTTATTTTTTTGTGAGGATTTGCTGTGGTGACTTGATATGATAGTTATTTGCCTTTTAGTAGTGAGACATCACGTTTTTCACCTTTTGGCGAACTGATAATGCTGAGTGTGTGAAACCCAGTGGAGCATGTTGAAAATCTAAAGGGCCTCGTGCAGGCCAGTAAACACAGGAAGCGTCTCTTAGTTAGCTTGTCATTGATCATCCGTGTTCAACACTGGAAGCAGAGTGGGCCAGAGTGGGGGTCATGTGACAGGGGCCTGATGAATCCGTGCATTGTGACTACGAAGACCCAGTTAGCGATTGGTTGTGTGCGCAGTGGACGTTAGGTTCTAGTTTTTACATCCAACTGGTGTAAGCAGTGATGCCAAACCTCTCCGTGCCTGCAGCTGTGAAATGATGGCATGTGTCGTCGCCTGGCTCGTCTGTGGTGAACTTGTAAACGTGGTACTTTGTCTTTATTGTACCTCCAGACGACACCGGTTCAAACACTCACACGGGCTTTAGTCGATAGTGGATGTGCATCTCGGTTGAAGATACATAGAATATATAAATCCAGTCCAATCCCAACTTCTCCCAACTCTCTCAAATCAAATCCCTTCCATGAACAAATCCAGCCCCCCCCCCCCCCCCCCCCCCCCCCCCCCCCCCGGCCCCCGCGCCCCTTCCCCTCCGCTCGCCCTCTCCTC
>JAFBJT010106045.1:14178-30031 GCA_016785325.1 Chascanopsetta lugubris | reverse complement strand
ATAGTGGTGAAAAGGATGTCAGGGGTCGGCGGGGGTGGGGGTGGGGGGGGGGGGTGGAGAGATGGAAAGTGTGTGGAAAGTGTGTGGAACCAGAAAATGTATGAGCAACTCACAAGACGTGACAGAAGGAAGACAGGAGCTGAAGGGAAGGACAAGAGAGCTGTCCCATGGCAAAGCCTCTGCCAGAGGGACAGATCAGGCAGCTTGCACTGACTTGACATAGACGGAGCATCCTCGAAGTGTGTGTGTGTGTGTGTGTGTGTGTGTGTGTGTGTGTGCGTGTGTCCCTAACCTGAGCTAGAAATGGCTCTACATACACTATAGCTCACATTTATATAAAGCAGACAACAGACTCCTGTGGACCCTGTGTGTGTGTGTGTGTGTGTGTGTGTGTGTGTGTGTGTGTGTGTGTGTGTGTGTGTGTGCGTGTGTCCGCTAATCAGCTCTGCCAGGCTAATTAAAGCGAGTCAGATGGCTGCGGCTGTACTTGTGCCCTGCAGCGCTCCGACACACCGATGTGTGTGTGTGTGTGTGTGTGTGTGTGTGTGTGCGCGTGGAGAAGTGCTGAGTCGTTAACAGCCCTAGATTTCTCTGCCGGGTGGCTGCAGCGGTTCTTACGCTCCGAGTCTGACAGAGTCTCTTTAGCAACGCACCTAATGAGGGGGGATGGACGCTGGTTTGGGGGGAGCTTACATTACATGTTACATTATCACAGCCTCAGGTTGGAGCCCGGGAATGTGGCAGCATCGTTAGCGGCACAGAGACGACGAGTAGAGATGCCGGTTTCGGGCCCTGGCAATAATTGACTAACAATTAGCGTCATCATTGATCAGCCTCTTAGCAAATGATCAGAGCAAATTCTCAAAGCCAGAGTCAGAGAGGGTCAACTGACAAGACAGCAACATTTTGACCAAAGGGAGAACTCGGACATTCTCATTGCACTGGTTGCAAAGGACATAAGAAATTTAAAAAAATTTAAAAAAGGGATTTGTGCAGAACGTTTTTCACAATTACCCGAAAGTCTGGGACACTCAAATCTTTTTTGAAGTCGGACGGTTTTCATAAACTGATGCAACTTTGTTGATCTTTGAAGCGATATACACAGATGTAAAAGCCGGGTTTGATATAATGAGATAACCTTGAACCACTACACCAGAAAATACATATTACTGTTGACTTGAAATCATGAGGTGTAAATGAAAGAGTAGGTTTTAACATTACTATTTAAAAGTTACACAACTCAGCACCACAGTCATGTATATATAGTCATATGTATATAGTCATAGAGTAGAAGAGAACACAAACAGCAGCGAGTCCCCTGTCCTCAGAATCACATACGTGCACGGAGACCACACAAAAACACCATTACGTGAGTGTGATGCCTGCAGCCATCTGATCATATGCGAGTGCATGTTTGTGTGTGTGTGTGTGTGTGTGTGTGTGTGTGTGTGTGTGTGTGTGTGCATGCACCGTGTGTGTTTGTCCGTCTGAAGGACAGGACAGGAATTCCTGCCATTTAAACCGGCCCTTCCCTTTTCCGACTGCATGTTCCCCACAGAGTGACGTCAGAAGAGCTGGAGATGCAAAAACACCAAACAGGCGAAGACAACGGGGACAAACCTTCACACAGAAGAAGAAGAAGAAGAAGAAGAAGAAGAAGAAGAAGAAGAAGAAGAAGAAGAAGAAGAAGAAGAAGAAGAAGAAGAAGAAGAAGAAGAAGATCTGAATGATAAATGTCCTGCTTTGCCGTTGTTTTGACCTCCAACGTGAGAACAAGTGTTATGGTGAGGTAACTTTCCTCTGAATTCTTTGTAAATAAAAACAACCTTGAAGAAATCAAGTCCCGCCGCAAAGGACCTCACGAAAACAATGGTTCTCAACGTCTCCCCCCCTCCCCCACCCCCCCACCCCACAACAGCTCGTGGGTGATTACGTAAAGTGAGATTAAGAGGGTCATCATCCAGGTTAAGACATAATAAGAGAGACACATAGGAGGGAAGGTAAAGGAGACAGGGAGTCAAGAGGCGAGCACGCAAGAGAAAAGAGAAAAAAATGAAGTGAAGGCAGCAGAGTGGTGGATGAAAAATTTAGACAAACAGAAGGAAGTTGTGTGTGTGTGTGTGTGTGTGTGTGTGTGTGTGTGTGTGTGTGTGTGTGGGTGTGTGTGTGTGTGGGGGGGGGTCATGAGAGGAAGGAGAGGGAACAGAGGAAGACTGTGAGAGGCTTGTTTTCTGGACATATCGTTTGTTCTTCAGTGATCATAACCTCATTGATAAGACAATCTGAAAGGACATGATGAAGTTGGCTTTGATTCCATATACAACCACCAGGGGTCTTGGATCGCCTTTTGTGTTTAAAGGTGCGGTGTGCGAGATTCAAGCAAATTCAATCCAGGTTCCCATTGGGACACGTGGACAATGAAATAGTGTAAAATCACCTTCAAGTACAAGTGGATGTTTTCTCGGCTGAATTTTTGACTTGAAAGAGCCAATTGTATTTTCCATCACAGCTGGGTCCTCTCTGCGGACCTTGATCCGATGTCCCCAAATCCTTCATATTGTCCCTTTACAGGGAGGTTTCTGACCAGGGGAAGGCAATGGAGATGGTTGTAGAACACGATTACAGAACAGAAGAGATGTTTCCGAAATGTTGAGTCTGGGCCCTGAAAACAGGGGCAGGGGAAGGTCAGACGGAAGGGAAATAGCAGAGAGGGAAGATAAGAGGAGCCTAAGGAGCAGAGGAAAAGGAGGAGAGGGAGGGAGGCGTAGAGAGAGAGGGAGTTCAACAAGGTTGTCATCTTAGCGCTGCTGATGTCATCCCTAAATTTAGCTGCAGCCGCAGCCGCAGACAGTGCCCCGGCGGTACAGTGCGCTGCCCGGCTTACTGTACCGTGCGCACGAGCTCGCGCGCGGACATTAGCCGGCGTGATGTGCCGGTTTTAGGGATGGAAACGAGGATGCGGGGGGGAGGGAGGGGGGGATTTGTAGGGGAGCGTGTTTCTGATGGGATGTGCAGATGCGCAAGTTCACAAACGAGCTGAGCACAGGAGGAGCACGGCCGCAGCGAGGTGGATGTTTTACTCGGGCTCGCGCGCTGGACTCGCGCAGCTCAATTATACCATCTCCGCAGATCTCGAGGAGGATCTGCTGTCTGCAGCAGCAGCAGCAGCATGGCGGCAGCAACATTAAATAAAGCACAAACTGAGGCCACGGAGGTCTTGGTTTTGTGTGTGTGTGTGTGTGTGTGTGTGTGTGTGTGTGTGTGTGTGTGTGTGTGTGTGTGTGTGTGTGTCCGGTCCAAGACTGAGCCAAGTGTTTTGAGCCTGAGTCACAATTCGTGGAAGTAAACAAGTCATTGATTGGGGCATGATCGCTGCTGTGGACCCCGCCTTCTGTTTGGGTGGAAATGTTTTGTCGTTTCCTTTTCTACAAAGAACACGGTCTATACATGATGTATTCCATTACATGCATGTATGAATAGAAACACGGACACTAATGAGTACCCCTCTGAAGCGTAGGTCTGTTTGTCTTCTGCTACTTTAGATTGAGCCCTTTATCTCTATGTCATAGCCGGTCCTCCGCCATCGAGATGTTCAGGAGCCAAGAATGGACGAACCACACAATGGGCAGATATGGGAGGCGACTCCACCACTGGATTCCTCTTAATCCCTTCACAGTGAACCATTAACACGAGAACATACTGCAATGTTGTGTTCGAGACAAAAGGGCAGAAGACAAAAGGATCTCTCAGAGATCGAACCTCACCTCACCCCACCGATGGAACACGTAGGCATGATGATAGAGATAATAAAAGAATATGAGGTTCTAATTGGATTCATTCCTTCCCGATGTCACCTTTCAGCCCCCATCCCTCACTCTCCCCCCGTTGACCCAACCTTCCCCTCACCCCATCCTTCCTGTCCCCCATTAAATCCCCATCTGACCTTCCAACAACCTTCACCTTCCTGCCCCTGTACAGCTCACAACATGGGTTGCCATCCCCACCCCCCCTACCTCCTCCTCCTCCTCCACATCCTCCTGCTGCTGCTGCTGCTGCTGCTGCTGCTCCTTTCCCACTAATTTTTTTTGGTCACCTATCATCTTCAGTTAGATTTCAATTCAGGCCTTCACCCTCCTGGTCTGCCCCCTATGTCACTGGCCCTGTTTATAAGCGTTACTCAGACTTCCTTTGCGATGAAGCGATATGAAAGTCTGACAGGAAATGGTGAAAACCTTCAAGATATTTCCGTTAGAATTGTTGAGTTTCACCAGATTTGACCAATTTTCAGCTCCTCATTCTTCACGTCTTCCTGGCTCTCCATCTCTCCCTGGGGCCCTGCTCGGTCGGGCAATGGCAGAGCCGGCAGGAGAGGCCCTGGGGGTGGGGGGTGGGGGGTGGGGGGGTGCACCTGCATTTTGATGTAATGAGACCAGATGGGCTGGGGGATGGACTGGATGCATTCAAAGTGGTGAAGGACTCTCAAATCTAAACAGCCCACTAACGTTTCAGCTCCAGGGAAGATGAAGGCCAAGATGTCTGAGCTGGAAATGTGGAAGAGAAGCAGTCACACCCCAAACTCATGCTAGTGACAATGAAAGCCAAGCCAGGGGTATTTTACGGGAACGTTAACTACTTCGCTCTTGCCTCACAATGCCAAGCAAAACGCAATCAAACCGAGCAGCACTACCGAGCTTACTCCAACACAGTCAGCACAGGAAACTCTCCCTTTACACAATATTGCACAGTGGCTGCAGCTCTGTGGGTTTCCCACACGTGTCCAGTGTTGAACCAGCCGGTTCCATTTAAAGGGGACTTGGAGAGAGCATGATGCTTTAAAGGTCCAGTGTGTGTATGTGTTTCTGTGCTGGTAGAAAGTGCATTTAACAAAATGTTTTATTATGCAAGAAAGAGCGTTTTATAGTTACATCAGGAGTAACTCCTCTCCATGGAGGCCGCCATGTTGCCCAACTATACGGTTTTTTTACAGTAGCCCAAAATGGTCAAACTACACCTTTCGAGTTTTAATGATGAATCAGTGAGGGTTATCATAGTTTCCCCTCTACATGCTTGAAAAGGGAATTTAGGATATGAGGTATTCAGCTGGAACAATCACAAAACATACCACCGACTTATTGTGCATTTAACAGACCCAAGTGGCTCAAAACAACCAAGTCAGAGAGTCTTTAAACCAGCAACCTTCAAACCCGAGGGGAGGTATGAAAGATGATGCCGAGTCAGTGTGTCACCTCTCTCCACGACGGGTTGACACTATTATGACACAGCGTTTGGATGAGTCACACCTTCGTAACGGGGCCCAATGCAATGATGAACATGACCTTACGGACTTAACCTGATTGTACAAGGTGACGTTCGTGTAACTTGAGTAATGGCCGAGCATGACGAGGACCAGCTCATCAGATTTGATAAAGATGACACCGACTCTACTGGGATAAAGTCATCGCTAATGGGGAAAGACAGAAAGGGATGGTACGTGAGTCATTACTTCAACGCAGAGTGTAAAAGCTTTTTATATCGACTTCAAGGTCCAGAGTGTAAGATTGGGATGAACTCATTGCTAGATATATTTGCAGAAACAGAATATGAAATAATCATAGTGTTTTCTGTCTGTGTATTATCACCTGGATTTGTGAACTGTTGTGTTTATGATGGACAAATGAACATTCATGTTTACAATGAAAGCATAACCTCTCTATGGAGGCCGGTGTTTGCACCACCATGTTCTGCCAGTAACCTAGAATGAAACAACCTCATCACCATGTCACTAAATCCATCAAACTGCCTTTAAGATCATCCAAAACACACATAAACTCAACAACTCCAAACCAAGTTTCCACACAAATGTATTGAGTTTCCTAATTGTCAGACTTTATTTCTGACAACGCATCTGTTCCTCAGCTGCTCTGGAGGGTTTAATGGAGCCTTCCTCAGCAGATGCAAGAGGCCTCCTCGGCGCACAAGGTCACGTCCAGCACACACGCGCCGCCCGTAAGCATTTAGTGTGGGAACCTGCGCGCTGACGGAGGGGCTTCGGCTGTTTTTCCCTCCGCAGAGCTGCCGCACCACCGCGCCACAATGCGCCACACCAGGTTTCTAAAACTCAGCTGACCACCGAGAGCGTGCATGTGCTGTGGCGAGGCAGCGATTTCTTAACATTTGAATACACTTTGCATGTTTGCATCTTGAAGTCTGGACCAAGGAGACGCATGCTCGAGTGTTTTCGAGGGGAAAATGCGGCGCAGACATCAGACGCTCTCTGCCTTTCGTCGCAGGAAGCCAGCCAACCGCATGCATTGCAAGAGACGCGGTGTTTCCGCCGAGTAGCGACACGTTGGTCGCGTTAGAGGATGCTGCTTCTTGCTCTGCTCGCTCCCACCGACTAAGTTCAAGCAGGTTGTAACACTGACGGCTTCACGCAACAAGAAATGATGGAGGTGCAGTATGTCAGATTTGGTGGTGAGGTTGCATGTTGTTGAGCATGCAGGAGAAGCTATGGTAGACTTCAGATATCATTCAAACTCAAAAGATGCTAAGTATGTCCACTCTTGGCTACAGTAAAAATAAGGCAGGCCCCGTACAGTAGAGACGCCCCCCCCCCCCCCGCCCCTCATACATTAATGGGCTCCTTTAAGGGTCATGGAAACAAAGAAACATTTTGGAGATTATGAATTCATGAAAATGTCAGTATGCTTTGTGATATTTTTAAGAGACAAAAATGACTGTGATCTTACACACTGCACCTTGAAAGGGTTCATTTAAGGCTGATGGGAACAAAAAGGTGTTGTCATATTTTCTTCGACCGACAGAATCGACAAAAACAGGTCATCGTCTCACACGCTGCTCCTTTAAATCTCAATCACTGAGCCGACTGTATCTCAGATCACATCCTGTTGTAAATTCAGCACAGCTCAGAGGAGCTCAAACTGCATAACGTCACTCTTTGCTGATTCTATTCCAGCGCGGTGCAGCCTGGGCTGTGCACTGCAGATGGCTCAGCTACTGTCATGTTAAATTAATGATGCCGGGGTGCCACGGAGTAGCCTGGCTGTAAAAGCAGGTTTCCCCCTGCAAGGCAAATGAGGTGATGGGTTCATCTATCTATGATATCTGCACCGTGAGAGAGAGAGAGAGAGAGAGAGAGAGAGAGAGAGAGAGAGAGAGAGAGAGAGAGAGAGAGAGAGAGAGAGAGAGACATAGAGCGGGCAACCCGGCAAGGCATCCAGTGTCTTAATGAAGTGACTTTGCGTGGACTGTTCTGCCTGTATAGCATTGGAAACATGTGTGTGTCTATGTGTGTGTGAGTGTGTGTGTGTGTGTGTGTGTGTGTGTGTGTGTGTGTGTGTGTGTAGTATGATCTTTGAGTTGTTAGTGAATCCCACTGGTATGTCATAGTAGTGAGAGAATGCAAAGGATCCTCTCGCTGTCGAATCAGGTTTCTGGATCAATGAGGATCAATGACCCGAGGAGTCAGTGCAGAGTATTATTCTTAGGTAGTGAGAGAGCGTAATGAAATAAGAAATGATCTCTCCCGAGTGGTCGGACAACGACACCAGGCTGTGCCTACGAGCTGCAATGTCCTCATTTTGTCTCTTCAAGACACAACAGACATAATGTCTTCTTCCTCTTACGGCACCGTTTCTTACGAGACCCCGCTACCGCCGCCGCCCCCCCCCCTCGATTCATAGCTTCCGAAACTTCATTCACTCCCGAGCAGGCCATTAAAAGACAGAGAGAGACGGACAACAGACACCCGCACAGGGCAGTGATAATGGATTACTGATGTTATTATGGTTCAATAAGGCCGCTGAGCAACATCCTCTGATCCACAGCAACCGAAGCAGCTCCCTTTGAGCATCTCAGAGCACGGGTGTGTGTGTGTGTGTGTGTGTGTCGTTGTATGTGTGTGTGTGAGAGAGCGAGAGAGAGTGAGAGAGACAGAGAGATATACATTTACGGTCTGCATTCATGCATGATGTCATTAGAGGGCAACCCCCCCAGTGATGGAAGAAAGGATTACAAATAATGTGGGGTTTTTAAGGCTTTTTAGGGGCATTTTGCTGCGGTAACCAATTATTTGCCCTCCTATATTATCAATTACAGAGAGAATGGATAAGTAACCCCTTTAAAATGAGGATGGCAAAGAGAAGTTTGGCAAGTAGCAAGCAGTCAAAGATCACTTTGGACAATGAATGGATTCTCATTCAGTTCCATTGTACAGGCCTGTGAAATGCAGGGACCAGAATGCACCACATGATCAGAAAGACCAGCCCACGAGACATTTAGTCTCAAACCACATGATTCGTAAGAGAATCAAAAAGATGCCAACAAGAATCATCACAAACCAGGATTGGAATTCAAAACTTAGCGACTCCCCCCCATTTGTGAAGCCTCAGCATGCATCTGTTATTTCCATGGTTTGCCTCTTTCCTATCTGCCACCCACAGAGTCAGCAGACAGCAGTGCATGCATGTGTGTGTGTGTGTGTGTGTGTGTGTGTGTGTGTGTGTGTGTGTGTGTGTCTGTCTGTGTGTGTGTGTGTGTGTGTGTCTGTCTGTGTGTGGCAACTTCAAAATGACCCGCTTTAGCCACCACCGCCTGTTTCTAAACAACAGGTGCCTGACATCGGGGGTGGTGGGGGGGGGGGTGACTCATTCACACCATCACACAAAATACAACAAAACTGTGGAAATCCTGTCAAAAATACAGGATGGGGTCAATTTAGCCATACACGAAGGGAAAGTTTGATTTTGTGCGTCATCCTACCTGGTTGTTGACATAATCCTGATGAGGCCACGCCGGCGTAAATATGGAGGGAAAAGAGAAAGCAACAAGACAGTCAGAATGAAGGAATGAAAACTACTGTGTGTGATCAGAGTTGAAATGGAAACATGGGGGCACATGTTCTTGTAAACTGTTTATTCTAATGCAATCAAAAAGATAATTGAGAAGGACAAGGGCCCAATTCAGTCACGTGACACTGAGCGGATATCACGGCACGATCATCAAAGTCCTGTACCTTCCATCTCGCCGTCCACTCTTGCAGATTTTAATGCATTTGCACTCCTGCCACTTCTATCTTTTACACTCGCACCTATGGAGCTCTGCTGGACCGGCACATCAGCGTGAGTTCCCAAGGCCTTTACATAATAAATGCAGACACAGGCAAGAAGGTAGGGTGGGATTGGGGAACGCTGAGGGCCCCCGCCATGTCATTGAAAAGAAGCGGAGCAATCACCAGGAGACGCTGGAGGCAGGTAGGGTCGGCAGAGGACACTTTCAATTTGTCCATTAAGCCACTTTGTGGCGCCACGGGGAGCTTTTGCATGAGCTGGGGAAAGTATGCGATCGTGTGTGTGTGTGTGTGTGTGCGTGTGCGTGT
This sequence comes from Chascanopsetta lugubris, assembly GCA_016785325.1. Taxonomy (NCBI): domain Eukaryota; kingdom Metazoa; phylum Chordata; class Actinopteri; order Pleuronectiformes; family Bothidae; genus Chascanopsetta; species Chascanopsetta lugubris. The sequence goes on along the minus strand of JAFBJT010106045.1, from coordinate 20,634 downwards.
GCGTGTGTGTGTGTGTGTGTGTGTGTGTGTGGAAAGCAAAGCGTGGCTCCTGGTGATTAGTCCGAAGTGTAACTGACACACGGCCGGCCCCAGTGATCCTATCAGAGGGAGGGGGAGTGATACCTCACACAAAAGGGACGCGCGCAGGCTTCGTTTCTGATACTTCAGTTGTGTGAAAGACTGTCAGGACACCATCCCGTTAGTATTGTACTGGGAGTGAAGGTGGCAGAGTGACAGTATCTGCCGTTTCTCTATTAGAAGAAAAGTCATGTCATTTCTTTTTGCGACTTAAAGAGTCGCAAAGGAAGGAGGCACTAGACATCTTCTGGGCAACCGTAGCTTCTCCTGCATGCTCACAACATTCAACTTCACCTCTAGATGTCAGCAAAACGTACACACTGCACTTTTAAGTCATTCACATGAAACACACCCCCCCTCCCCCTTCCCCCCGACAGCTACATTCAGTATGTAAATAAAGGCTCGGCGATAACCTCTGCAGCTCCACGTGGTGTTACATGCGCTTACCGTGTTGTAGCTGCCGGGCTCCTGGCCGTCAGTGATGAGCTCCCGCTCTCCCCGGGGGTTGACCCTCCTGAAGCGGCGCCTGGACCTCCGCTGGGACCCCTCTCTCTGCAGTAAACTATCGTCGCCCTCGCTGCCGTTATCCACCTGCAACACAGAGCCGACACCTTCCTCAGAACAGGAGCCCCTGAGAGAGGCGCAGCCTCCGGGCGCGGGGGGACAGCTGGTGGACAACTCCGAGCAGCTGCGCTTCGACAGTTCAGACTTTTCAATCTCGGGAGCTAAGTTCGCATTCGTTAATTCCAGGTTCTGCGTCTCGGTTTCTGATTCCAGGTTCTCATAATCCGATTTCTGGGTTTTCGCTTCAGGGTGCGATCTCTGATCCCGTAAAGCATTCCCGTCCTTTTCCTGTGGCTCGTCCTCCTGCTCGGGACCCTCCGGGATGTGGCCCGGCTCTTCCGCCGGCTCCTGGTTGAAAATCCAATTCTTCCAGAGAACAGAGAGCCGGTGCCAGCGGAGCACACTCATCCTGAGGCAGGGTCGGCACCAGAACAACACATAAAAGCAGGAAATACCAAAAGGACCCGGAGAGCGAAACGGACAGGAAATGCACCCAGAGCGAGCGCGGGGTCCAAATTTATAAAGTAAAGGTCCGAAATCCACAGGGATCCTGAAACTTTACATCCTGTGGGGCGAGAATCCAAGAGGAGAGAAAGGACCTCAATAAAATGGAAAAAACCGATGAGGACTGAAGATGAAAGAAAAGTTCTCCTCTGGGTTTTGAAGAGAGTCGTCCTCCTCTGAGGGCTGGAGAGTTGGAGACGGAGTTCAGCTGCTCAACACGTTGCATAGTTGCAGAGTTACTCACATGATCAGCCCGCTCGCTCTTCCTCGCTGTCTGACACGCGCACAGAGCGTACACTGAGCCCTCAGTTTCCTCCAGGAAACCGTAAATACACAAGTATCCTCACAAGTTAAAAAAAAAAAAAGAAGAAAAAAGAAAAAGGGCAAAGCACGCAGATTCCGGCCATACAATTCATAGCCCCGAGTCGTTTTGTTTTGTGGCGCCTTTTGTTTGGAGGAGGAATTTGTTTTCTTACTCAACTGCGTAATGTTAAGATCGTCACTGGCTCTGTTTATAACGGAGATGATGATACTTCAGATGTAAACACGTTACACAACTTAATGAAGAGTGAAGAGGTTCTCAGTATCTAACTTTGCTTAAAATGCATTTTTTTTAATAGTACTCTTCTGTGTACTTTTACAGCTTAATGTTGTGTAATGTATTTTATACCACGTTTGTCGCAGAGTTACACTGTCCTGAAACAAGATGTATTCATATTCAAACCACTGATCTACATTATAGTGTTATATGTCTCTGTACTGGACTTTTCAACTGCGTTTCCTCGTATTAATGTTTTTTTTTTAAAATAATTATTGATCCTCTATGTGCAACTACTGAATATAATCAAAGCATCTTTTGATGAACTTTTACTGCTTTGACAAATCTAGAAGTGTACATAGAATTCCCGACATCAACAGGGACAACATATTGATATGCAAATAAATCATCTTCCTGACTTTTCTATGACATGTATATGACGGTATATCTACCACAGAATTATAAAGAACTGCTGTACCGTGACATACAGTGATGTCAGCATTATTGTTGCACGTGCATTGTTTATTATATTGTATTGCAAGTTGCGCAGCCATTCCAAAACCTCCTGCATCGCACTCGACGGTCGTTCCCATACTCAAGTGACAATAGTATATGAATACAAAAGCTCTGCATGACACCGTTTGCTAGAGGAGCATTGCCTGTTTGTTCACTGTTCCAGTTTGTGCCGTTTTCATTCAGTCAGCATCTCCTCCCCTCAGAGAAGCCAAGACAGAAAATAATCCGACAAAGGAAAAGAAGATCCATCTGCCTGCGTTGGAATCATTTGTGGTTTCATCCTCTGCATCTGTCCCTCTCTTTTACTGCAGACATCTTTATCTTTCAGTCCATCCACCATCATCCTACAGAAGGAATTTCTAAATGTATACGCCTGAACTGTCTGTCAAGTGTTTTTTTTTGTGTTTTTTTTTCCCTCCACACCACTCATTTGTTCACACCATGTGTTCTGCAGTGTGAGAACACAGCGATCTGTAAAGATGGTGCAAAGCGCGACAGAGAGAGATATCGTCTTGTCACCGGGACTCGGCACGGCGCTACAACCTTGCGCGCACCGGACGGCACGGCATCGTGGGTAGTCTCGCTGTAATGGTCGCTGAAACCACTGCGCGAGGGGCCGCGCCGCTATAAAACACCAAATAACATTTGTCAAAGGGGCCAGGATTGGTATCATCGTGTCAATGCCCCTCGTGGCCGAAAGTGTCATCTCACTTCCTTATAATGAGCCTCATGAGACAAACAGCCCGAGGGCAACACATAGGGAGTTCGAGGCGGGTGGATGGAAATGTCCTGTGACTATGTGACTGTGTATCTCCACTGGATATAACCCCGCCTCTCTAACCCCCCGTGACCAGCGGCTCAGTGGTCCGCCAAGAACTCCTGCCCTTATGTTTCTGAGATATGGTTCGGACAGGAAATGAGAATCAGTTCCAGCTCCAGGGAACTAGGTCTAAATGTACCGAGCCTCTTCGCCTTGGGGTGGGAGAAGACGTTATGGTTCGTTTGTTTTCCGATGGATGCGCATCGCCATAGAATTACATCAAACTCTGCAGTAAGAAGGCTGAGTCATGGAGTGGAGGATGACACGGTTCCACAGCGTGGACGGATTTGACAGATTAAGAGAACAACAGGGCTGCTTGTATTGTGACATGTTACTCCGTGTACAGTAAAGGGGGGTCGAGACCCCAGCAATGTTCAGAAATGTCATTCTCGGCAGTTTGGGACGGCTTCTGGAAACACCAGTTACCGTTGTGAATCATTAGAATCAGAAGTTTCGAATTTAGCCCGTGTCTGATTGAAAATTGACCTCAGAGCAGTTCAGCGGAAATGGAGGATATCAGAAACCAATGGGCCTATTCCAGGGCCATCACTCCTTCTGGAAGCATGTTCATATTCACTCAATCTAGACTCTGTTTGGATCCGTGTTGAACTGTAAACACCAATAGGATTAATGACATTCCATACAGTTTGTTGTCAAATGTTCAATGTAAACATGTTTCATTAAAGGTGCAGTGTGTTCGATTTGGTGAGATCTAGAGCTCAAGTTGCACGTCGTGTCCATCAATTCACCCTCGCCCTTCTGAGCATGCGGGAGAAGCAATGGTCGAGTTCAGTTATCGTTCAAACTCAAAAGGTGTTTCGTACGTCCACTTTTACTACTGTAAAAACATGGCGGCCTCCATAGAGAGGACCCCCCCCCCCTCCTCTTCATGGAAATATACATTCATGGGGTCATTTTAGGGTAATGGAAAAAAAACCCAAAAAACATGTGGGTGATAATAAATTCACGAAAATGTCAGTATGTAATCTGACTTTTGTGACAAAAACGACCAAAAACCTACACACTGCACCTTTAAATCTAAAAAAAGACTTGTTTGACTTCTATATCACAATAACACGTTTTGAGGAAATGAAACTCCTTCAGTGAATGTGGCACCGTTCAGACAAACAAACAGCCAAGACAAACAAATGAATGAGACTATTTCTTTCCGTTCAGAAATGCACCATATCAAGATGGATTGAATGACTTCTTAAAGCTCCAGCCTATGAAGAGAATGGATGATGTCACTGTTACAGAGGTCACCTCAGTCCACCTAACTACCCCGCTTTGACGAACCTGCCGTCAGTCTACATTCCTCTATCTGATGGTCTGTCTGCCAGCCTCCATCAGCCTCGTCTGCTGACTTTCTCTTTTCCCTTTATTCATTCACTTCTTGCTCCACTTTTCCCACTTACTCCCTTACACCCCCCCTTCCTTCCCACCACACACACACACACACACACACACACACACACAACAACCCCACCCTGTCAGTCTATGAATGTTACCCCTGTCCATCTTGTGACCAGACCCAAAGATTATACTCCCTCCCTACACCCCCCCCGCCCCATTCCCATGGCTCTAATTAGCTGATTGGCTGCAATGCAGTGTGGCTCCACCACAGTCCTGGTGCTCTTGTGTGTTTATGAGTTCACCTCTGAGTGTGTGTGTGTGTGTGTGCGTGCGTGCGTGCGCGTGTGTGTGTGTGTGTGTGTGTGTGTGTGTATGTATGCGGAGGCATGTGCCATAGTACAACATATACAACCTCTCCCACATTCCCTGTCTTTTTCTCTACTTTTTGATAAAAGACATGATTCTGTTTACGTTGTCTTTTTTCAGCCTGGTGTAATTTTACTTCTCCGTAGAGCAGAAATGCCTCAACTGCTCTGATTGGCCAGCTGGCGCGAGTGGTTGGTCGACTGCTCCCGGCTAATGTGTCCTCCTCGCTGACGTATCAGATTGTGACCACATCAGTGACGTCAGCTCAAATAGGAAGCAGACGGAAAACGTATTGTGAATTTCAGCAGCCTCTGAAAAACATTTGGCTGTGATAAAGGGCGCCCCCTTCTGGTGCATGTTTCGGTAGAAACACCCTAACCCTCCTGACCGTATGCTTTGATACACCTAACAACAACACACTTGCAGGGTTGAACAGTATATACATACACAGTATGTACTGCAATACTAAAGGATTCAAAATGACACTAAACTGCCAGAGCGAGAGAGATAGAGATAGAGAGAGAGAGAGAGAGAGAGAGAGAGAGAGAGAGCTCAAAGCATCAAAAAGTATAGAATGCATATTGCCACCGGTATCGACACAAAAATTGGTCAGGTCAACACCACACATCAGTTCATGTGATCTGATTTATCATCTCGATTACTCTCATTAAAGAAGCCTCATGCTCTCCACAAGATTCCAATCAATTCCATCATTTTATGGCTTTCCTCTGCCTTTGCCACCAATAAACATGTCTCTCCAACCATTCAGGAGCCCGAGTGAATGGTCTGATGTGAATAAAGAGACGGGAGGACATCGGTCTGACTCGTTTCCGTGAGACACCACACTCAAGCAATGATACCTGGATGAGCGTCGATACAAGCGCTCCCTTTCGCTGCAGCCACAGAAAACACCCAGAGGGGTCGTTGCGGACCGAGGGGCCTAAGCGAGAGGCCGCCCGCCTCGCTGTTATAACCCTTTTTCATTATGTTGTCACGGCCCTGGAACTATCGGGGTGGAGTTTGCTGCCTCCACCACCACAGCTGCTGCTGCTGCTGACTGGGTTTAATAATGTTTAACCAAGGACATGTAGAAGATTCTCCTGCTGGGTTGTATTAAAAAAAAATAAAAAATAAAGGAGTGATGATAAAAAATAAAAGATTTATTGTAATAAAGGTTTTCGGAGCAGTTGTACCGTTATAGATGCGGTGATATGTAACGTGCAAGGGAAGCTTTGGGTTCCAAGGTTTGAATGTTCTACCTCCTTGTTCCAAAGAGCGCCTTTGGTTGCTTGTTACACATTTACACATTTAGCTGGTGCAGGTTAGGGATCCACACTCTGGCCGGATGTGGAGGAGGATTTGGAAATAATGCTTAATGTTTAATGTTCACATCTAAACTGGTTGAGGTTTTTGGGAAATGTCTGCGAAGGGTCTGGAACCTGTCAAGTTTGAGTGAAGCTATTCTAGGAACATGTTTAAAAGTAAAACCTGTGATATAATCACGATGGAGATAAAGGCAATTGATCATGTTTAACATTATTTTCTGTCTTATATGTACGTAATGTTGTAATGTCAGATGTCCATAATTGGACAAACATGATTCTCTGAATATAGTCTAATACTGCAGCTGTGGCTGGGGGGGGGGGGGGGGGGTAGAGAATCTGTCCTCTGTCCAGAGGGTCAGGGGGTCAATTCCTGCCCCCCCCCATTTTTTTTG